>PVIJ01004482.1:0-52404 GCA_004024925.1 Scalopus aquaticus
GGAGGGAGGGAAGGAAAAGGGCACAAAATGGAATAGAAAAGAACACAAGGGACCATGGAAATGGATCATGGGTGAATTGGTGGTGGGCTACCCAAGAGGAATACAAAATGTAAAAGACATAAATAACAATAAAAATATATATTTATAAAAAAAATGACAGTGATAATAGAAACAGAACTGAATTTTACACTGGACAGTGGGAAAAGGCAACAGAGACAATGAAACAATATGTTATTGGTACACATGCTATGACATATAAAAATATTATATGATACTAGCTGCCAAAAGGAAAACTTCCCCTCTATTTAATGATTGTCATTGATGGTGTCATGTGCTCCTTACTAATTTTTGATAAAGAAGCAATTTTTGGATAGCAAAGAAAACAACTTCAAAGAAATGTATTACCTAAATAATAAAGACTTTTCTATTAACTGGGTAGTTCATGATACAACTTGCAAAAGTTTACAAACAACACATTAGCAGCTGCAAGAGAGTGTAATACAAACAAAACACCTGGCTAGAGAATAAGTAGTGATCTCAATGAACATGCTTTCTGAAAGAAAGAAATTTTCATCAGATCCCAAATAACACAATTGATGCAACTTGGATTGGTAGAGGAAGAAGAGGACATAGGGGAAGGGCCATCTTTATTTCATGACCATTTGTTAAGATGGCAGAAGGGTTGAGCTTAGTCAATATTACAATCAAAATAAGATGAAGATCACCATTTCTTTATTGAGTTTCTTAATGAAACCCTAAGATAACACATCCCAGTACTTTGACATTTATTACCTTTTAATGTTTCATCTGTTCTCATGAAATGTCTACAAAATAGAGCCAAGTCGACTCTATAAATGACACACACAATCACTAGGCACACAACAGCCACGGAGACCAAAACAGCTGCGATCATCCCTCCAGTGAAGACGTGACCTGGGATGTCAACCTCATCTTCAAGAAAAGAAAAAGAAAGCGGGAATTAATCCAGAAATTGTATCAATGTCTTCAGCCATCATGCTGCAACTTTCAGCTATGACCTCCTCCTGCCGTCTACCCACCACAGGTCTGAGTAACTCAGCATTCCTGCCTTTAGTGTGGAGTGGTGCTCCTGCTCCAATTTAAAAAAGCTAAAATGTGTACAAGAATATTCAGCATCATAAGGCAGTGTCTATCTGTGGAAATCAGACCTCTAGGATGAAAAGCCAAAAGCATCATAAGGTAGCATATATCTGTAAATCAGATATTTAGGATTTAGGATGAAAAGATACTGGGGTGAAATGCAGAGAAGCCCAAACATGACAGCAGCTGCCAGGCTGAGCGCCTAGATGGAGGTGAGTCTGGAGCCAGCCCTGGCTGAGATGGGCTCCCCATCTGCCTCCTTCACTTGCTTTGTGTCCTGGGGAAAGTCGCTGATGCCCTTAACCTTGGTGTCCTCATCCACAATATAGAGCTAGGAATACCTGCTGCTTCACTTATAAGGTTAATGTTTTGGGGGATCTTGAGCTATTACACATAATTAATTAATAGAGTGCCTGGCACACAGACGAGAATTTTAGCATATATATATATATATTTCTAAAAGTACTCTTTGGCAAAAAAAAAAAAAAAAGAAAAGAAAAATTCAGTTTATGCTCATTATGAACAAACTGAGATGTAGTATACAGGATAAGATGATTTTTAACAACCACCCCCACAGTGTGACAATAGCCAATGATAACATGATCGGATATTTCCTTCTGGATTTTCTCTTACCCCTAAAAATATTTTAGTCATTGGGGTTATATCATAATCACTCTTCCTTGCTTAACACTAAATTATGAACATTTCACTCGGTCTTTAAAATTGTAATCTGTAATAACCCAATCTCAAATTTACATTGATTGTAATTTTTCATAAATACATATATTGCTGCAATGACCATATACATAAAATTTCATTCATACTTTTGTTGGTTTCAGAAGCAGATTCTAATGGTGCTGGTGTATTTCTAGGTCAAACAGTATAAATATACATAAACCTCTTGACATTTTAGATTGCATAACTTTTAGGGATGATTTTTCTAGTAAAATTAGCTCTTAGGATGTAAATAGGCAACCAGAGTTCCTGAATAAGTAAACTCTGAATATAGCCAGGCCCTGGAGTGCTGAATCCCTGAAAGGTCTACGTATCACACAAATACACAGACACACATGCTCACACCTCAGGCAGATTCCTCTAGGAATAATGGTGGCATGGAAGGCCCACTCCCCCGCTCACATCTGTGAGTGCAGCAGAAAGAAAAGTGATCAGGGTAGAGGTTTCTAGGTCTGGGAAAGAACTATCATGGGCTAATCTAAAGGGACAGGTGGCTGGTGGCCAACACTAGAAAATATAGGCAAGGCTGTGGGTGGACAAAACTAATGAATGTGAAGGTCTCTCCATCATACATGTGGAGACTGAGGTATGCACATCCACAAGGGTTGGGAGTTGGGGGGCACCTATGACTCCTGTAGAAGGTAAGAGGACAGATTTCAGGGTTTTCAGGTCTAATTTTTGTTATCTTTACTTGTAAGATGTGGGGTACGTTTTCTCACCTGTAAAAGCTTGTAAAACTCAAGTAATGGTAAGAGTTCAGCAGAGTCTCTCATATAATAAACATATAATGAATAGATATGAATTACTATTGTTGCAGCACTAGACTCAGAACAGGTGCGTTAGGTGAGTTACAAATGGTACCCAAGACAACATTATCTACAGAGGTGATGTCTGGCCTCCGGTCCTCTTTGCCAGCTTCTGCCTTTTCTCAACAAAGCTAAAACAGAGATAATTTCTCTTTATCTATATCTCTGTTTCTTACATCTTTCACTATCTCTGTATCTGTCTCCCTTAGTCCTCCTGTCTCAAAGTGTGTCTCTATTTTCTGTCTCTTTTTGTTTTGTCTCTGTGCATCACTCTTTGCATCTCTCAACCCCTGTCTCTTAGATCCTAACTTTTCCTGCATATCCAGGGAGTTAATAGCACAGATTGGGAATGAGTAGTGACAACAAGGAGAATAGCTTTCGGCCCTAGTCTCAGCTACTTACAAGAAGTTATTGGGCCAAAGGCCCTAGAAGTTATGCTTTTCTGGTGAAGGATGGAAGTGGGGGACTCTCTTTTGACCTATGTTCCAACCAGTGGGCACTGAAAACTTTGAGTCTGCAGGTATGAGCCATCAACAATCCACTTGACAAATCCAGGAGTCCCTTAAGGGAGACATTGGTCAATCTTTACTGAATGAAAGACCACACTCACTTAAAGGCCCCTGGGCCAGGGCCCAAGATGAGGGGGGCTGGAGGCAGCAATTACATGCAGTAACATTGCCACCTTCCTACACTGAGCCACAGTTTTCCTCTGGCTGTTTTGCTTGTACAAAGGATGCTCTGACTCTCTTCCCCCCAACCTTCACCCACCAGCATCTACATCCCCAAAATCCACCTGCCTCCCTGCTCTGGACTCCTGATTTCTACATAGGATTGTTATATGACTGAGAGGAAAAGGATAAGCATAGTGTTTTCATTCTATTTGGGATAGGCCATGGGGGTTCCAGCAAAGGCTGAGCACAAATTTTGCCACTGAATACCTATGACCCATCTAAATTACCTCACCTCTCAGGAGCCTGGTTCTTAGTTTATAAAATGAGGGAGTAATGACATTCGAGGGATATCTCAGCAGCAACATCCCAAGTTCCAACAAAGTTCCAAAAATAAAACTTTCTCCCACCTTTTTTCAACAAGATGAAAGTTTTGGTATCTATGCCTCCCTTACTGGCCACAATGCAATTATATGAGACATTTAGATTTGTTTCATTGATATTCTTAATTACTAATATTCTTGAAGCCTGCCATTTCCCTTCTTCATCCCTGTAAGAGAGGAAAATAATTTAGCAATAGGTTAAATTCCCTGCGACATTATTCTAAACATCCAAATAGTCATTCAGGAGTCTGGTGATTTCATATCATGTGTATATTACCCAATACATTCTTTACATAGCATGGTGAATATTACCACATATACATACTGAATTTTTGATGTATTTTCTTCACGTGCAGTTTTATTATCAAAGATCCAATAAATCACATCCTTTTCATTCAAAGAAGCAGAGCAATTGAGACGCACATCTTTCCCTACATAAAATTGACAACCAACATTCTGATTTTAGAAATTCAGATTTTCCAAAGGTTTTAAATTAATATAATCAATATATGTTAACTTCACATATAATGCAATATAACAAAAAGAAAACAGATATGCCTTGCTTTTAAGTTTGGAAAAGAATATAAAGCAGAATAATTAGGCAGCAGTTACAAGTCATCACCAAAATAAGAACTGGCTTCTTTCCAAATGTTTATGTTTATATTATTTTTTTAAAAGGGTATCCAGTGGACTTCATGTTCAATATGTAATTCATAGGTAGTATCAGACCAGCACTCCCATAGCAACTTCTAGAAAAATAAAATGAGTAAAACACAAAATATTTAAGGAAAATAGCTAAAAACTGGGGCCTCCATGATGGCACAAGGGGTTTAGTCTCAGCACTATGACGCTATCAGCAGCCATTGCAGCACAAGTTCAATCCCGGCCAGGGAGCTGACCCACATGGCACAGCAGACCTCTCCTGTCTTGCCTGCTGCTCCCCTCAGCAGTGTGTTTGAGGATCCACCTATTCTGCTCCCCATTCTGTCTCTGGTGAACCCTCTCATCCCCCTGCCCAACACAACTCTGGCCTACACCCCAGTTCTTGTGTGTATAAATAAATAAATCTTTTTAAAAAGAAAGAAAATAGCTAAAAATTGAAAAAAATCAAAGTATAGGGAAAATAAAGATTAACAGTTAAATTAAAAGGTAAACTGAAACTGCCAGTCATTTTATTCCTTGGTGGAATTTGCTTTAGTTTATACAACAGAAGAAATCTCATAAAGAAAAGAGAGTCCAGTGAATATTTAATAGCAGGATTTTGCTAAAGGATTGGATAGCATAAGAGTCTGTAAAATCTTAATGCAGCCCCCTGCTTTTTTATGGTACTTAGCAGTCCCACAGAGGAAAAGGCCTACAAAAAACACATGATCTTTCCCTCCAGATATCAGAGATCAAAATAAAATTGAATCTACCAACCAGTGAACCAGTGAATGATAAAATGACATGTTTAAAATCCAGGGGAAAAAACTACCAACCTAGATTTCTATATTGAAAAATATATATTCTTCACAACTTGAGACAAATAAAGACATTTTCATGTAACTAATACCTAGAAGATTTACTGACAACATTGCACACACAATTCCCAAAGAAGATTTTTTAGGTTCAAGAAAAATTATCTAAATGAAAGCAAAGAAATAAATGAACAAGTGAACAGCACAGGACAGAACAAATATTTGGGTAAGTATTAATTGGTTATGCAATCTCTTATACTATTTATAATAAATTTATAATATTTATAATAAATTCAGGAGAGAAATATATAAAGCAATAACTCAGAGAGGGAAGAGGATGAATGAAATTAACTGCTGTAGGGTTCTTAATGTTGGTGACATTGACATTGTAACTGTATAATATATACATTTGTCTTATTGTTATTAAGACAAGGATACATAATATCATCTCTAGGGAACTACTAATGAAGGCCACAAAAATATACAACTAAAAGGAATACACAAAGGATTAAATAAAGAAAAATACTTTATTATTTCAAAAAGAAAGGAGGGAAAAGAAAGTAATAACACATGAAACACCTTGAAAAAAGGCAGTAAATCAACTCCATTGGTAATTTGTTAAATGTAAATGGACAAAACACCAAACAGATTGGATTGCTAAAACAACCCAAACATACGCAGTTTATATGAACCACATTTTATGTATAAGGACAAAGAAATGTTAAAAGTAAAAAGATGTTAAAAAAAAAAAAACAAAACATGCCAACCCCAAGCAAAAGAAACCTGGTGCATCTAGCTAATATTGGAGAAAGTAGACATTGAAGAGAGAAGTATTATTATAAAGAGACAAATCTTATGAGAAAAAGTATCAGTTCAATAGCCATCATTCTCTATGTGCCCATAAGGTAATCTCAATATATGTAAAGCAAAAACTGGCAATATTAAATCAATTAAACATCACAGTTGAAGACACTAACATAGCACTCTAAGCAACAGGTAAAGAAGCACATAAAACTTTACCAAGACTATACAAGGGCAATTTGAACAATACCATTAACCAAATTCGCCTTATTGACATTTGTAGAATGATAAAGCCAAATTTATAGGATATATACTTGTTTCAAATACAACTCAGAACATTCATCCAGATGTACAACATTCTGTTCCTTAAGCAAGTTACAACAAATTCAAAAGAATGAGTGGCAGAGTGTAGAATCTTGGACCAAAATGGAACTGAACTGGACATTAATAACAGAAAAAATCTGAAAATTCACCCAAATATTTAGAAATTGAGAAATATAAATAATCCATAGGTAAAAGAAAAAAATCATAAAGAAATGTTTAAAAAATGTTTTGAACTGAATAGGAATGAAGACATAACATACCTATACTTATTGAAAACAGCTAGTACAGTGATTACTGGGAAATTTAGAGCTTAAAAAGCACATTATACATTAAACCAAGTCTCTAACACTGCACACTGAAATTAATTCTTTAACTTTCCATGTTAATCAAATGGAAAAAAAGTGATGCAAATTAAACCCAAAGTGAGAAAAAAATTAATAAAGAGAAGCAAAGAAATGAATGGAAATAGAAAGCAGGCAAAACACAAAAATAATGGCAAAGTATCAGAGCCACATCAGGTCTGAGTAGTCAGATAAACAACTGTTAGGCAAGTTATGGTCAAAAGATGTGGGCTTTTGAAATAAGCATCAGACACTTGAATCCCAACTCTCTCACCTTCCAATGATTTGACTTTATACAAATTATTTCACCTAACTGAGCAGTGGCAATTGACTCCCCAAAGTGGAAATAATATTCCTCCACATTGCTTGGAGGATTTCATTCAATAATGTATTTCTATCACCCCACACAATATCTGGTTTTACATATATGGATTCCCCTTTTCCTTCCTTCCTTTCTTTTTTTGAAAGAAATTGCTTAGGACATGTGGCTTCAATGTATAGTCAATTAGTCAGTGATTCAAAGTGATTCAATGAAACAAATACTCAAACAACACAATGAGCTTGAATCATTTCTCCAGAGTGTTTTGAGTTTTCACATTGAGGACCACCATGAAAGTTACTAGAGAAAAGCCATCTACACAGCGACTAAAACTCTAGTCTACAAACCACAGGCAGCTCCATTGTCTTTTGAACAGACTGTTTATTCTAAAAATGTCAACATTCAAACAATGGCAGGTTTTTCCTGCCTTTGTGATGTTTTTCACTAAATATGGGATGTGTCGTGCATGCTGTATTAATAAACAAAGAATCTGAGTTAGCCTTGGAAGACGTAATTATGCCCCCATTCATGCATGGTGAATATATATATATATATATGTAAAAACATACCTAATTCCACTTTAACATAGTCAGGATTTGGTCCATGAAGAGATGGACTTATAAATCTGTGATCTAAATGTCAGAAAAGAAAGGAAAAATGCATTAGTGTTGCACAGAGTTTCTCTAAGACAAAAATTTGTTATAATGAGTTTATCTTATGTAACAAATAATCTAATAGCCATCACTTTACATTCACTTTAGTTGTATTTCCATGAAATAATCATTGCAACTGATATTTGTCTTTCACTGCCATCAATGGGAAGTTCACAGTTGTGATGAAGGAAGCAAAGGTTAGAGAGAGAGATTTGAAGATGCTACTCTGTCAGCTTTGAAGATAGAGGAAGTGGCACAAACCAAGGAGGTCAAGTGGCCTCTAGAAGCTGGCAAAGACAAGAAAACATATTCTCCTCTAGAACCTCCAGAAAGACTGTAAACCTGCCAAAAGCTTGATTTTAGCTTAGTGAATCCATTTCAGACTTCTGAACTCCAAAGCCATTAGATAAAATTATATTGTTTGGAGGCACTAACCTTGTGATAATTTCTACATTAGCGGTACATGGTGTATAGCTATGTATGTGGATGGTGAAGAAAAATGTTGTGGACACAGAGGAATTCTTGTAACTTTGAATCCAGCATGTTCTTGAATGAACCTCACAGGAATTTTATAGTTTCCAGATGATGGGAAAGAATGTCTAGTGGAAGTCACTGTCTTCAATACTGAAAGGAAATGTCAATTTGGGGGATCAAACTCTATTTGTGGAGTTGCTGAAGTCAAACAAAAACCACTTGGTAGAAGAATAAGAAGGCATATTGGACTTAGAATAAAATGTTCTCCAATAATCAAATACCGAAATTTGGAACAAGATACTGTATAACTTCATAATTCCCTTGGTAGCTCCCCAAAAGGGACTGAGTGATGAAATAGCATATGAAGAATATCTTCACTGAGTGAGATTTAATTAAATTACTCTAAGGTCACTCTGAAATTCCAGGCTTCACTTTTCTGGTATATATCAATCAGGTTCTTTATAAATTAGACTAACAGTCATCATAACAAAACGCACAACTCCTGTGCTTCTTATACCCTGCTATCACAGTGTCCTTCCCCAGCAAACCCTCTTGCCCATTAGGTACATTATACTCAGCTTCCAAGATCTACCTTTTTCTTCCTCCAGACTCCTTCTGTGCCTTTAACATTGCCCAGATGACTCTACTTCCATGTACTATATTCCCTCTGTCTGGCTTATGGTCTCTCTTGACTTTAATCAAATTTTTGTGAATAGTATACTTTATTTCATATTTTCCTCTTCCCTCACCTCCTAATATCCAGTACAGTTTACTGAATATAAACACCCTCAATAAATGAGTGAAAATATATGTAACAACAAAAGATTCCACAATTTACTCAACTACCAAGTAAAAGAGTTGATTTATGGGAAGTTCACCTCTATAAAGTTTTATTTACTGCCTCCCAAAAGACTTCTTGGAGAGGTGAATGATACCAATTTGATGTTGACCCTCATATTTGAAATAATGCTATGGCTACAACTCCAACTAAGTTGCTTCTCTTTTCCTTTATCACTTTAGAAGAAAAAATGAAGTCCAGTTCACAAAAATACATTTGTTTCTTCCAGACTGTAAAATCTCCCTTACCTCCAACTATTGTGATATTAACAGTTTTGGTGACATTAAATAGTTTTCCATTGTGATTAACAAAAAAAATACAGGTATAATATCCCTGATCTTGAACGACTGCATTCTTCTTTATATGTGCGTCTTCATTGTCTTCTATCTTTGTGCAGTCCTGTTTTTTTAAAAAAATAAGTTAATGTGTTCGAAGTAAAAGCAAAATATATGACAATGATTCAAGAAACAGTATATATCTCTAAAGAAAATGAAAACTAGCAATTTCTGAACAAGTGTTCTAGAGATTTGGCACTGTTTCTATTGGGTGAATGCAATACATCCCACTACTTAATCACCATGTCATTATCAACACACATGGGAAATAGAATATAGAGGCATTATAGCCACCTTAATCATTTAATCTTTTTCTTACATACACTCAGAGGAGAGAGAAAAAGAGGGAGAAAGAGAGAGGGACAGAGAGAGAATGATAGAAAACCCCAGGGCTAGCCTGGGTCAAAACTTTCTCCACAACTCTATTTCATAACACTTTTAGTCTGATTCCATTAATTCCATGGATTGCCCATCCCAGGACTGGGTATTGGGTGTGGGGGCAGAATTATTCAGAACTGAATACCTAGCAGACTATTGGCCTGTTTGATATCCTCCATTAGAAAGCAATGGACTGATTAGAAATGCATCAAGAATATTCAAATCCTATCCACAAATGATAGACTCAAGTCTCTCTATCATAAATTTCCATACTATTACAGGAATTAGCAATAACAAAAAGTCACATAACACAAGGGAATATGGGGATGGTTCACGGGTGATATGGTAGTAGGAGAACTATGGGGACTACAATGATGTAAGAAAAAAATTTAATTAACAAAAAAATTTAAATAATGCTAAATGTGTGAAGCACTAAGATTAGAAAATGAGATTATAGAGTTTTTAACAGTGACCAATGTGGTATAATTAAGATTTGGGTAAATAATGTATTGTTACAATTTCAACCTCATCAGAGAAATAATGCTTCCACAATAAAGTATGTAAAAGTCACCTCCTCCAATCCTTCAATCAAGCCATTAGTCACACCTAGAGAGGTTCTGAAGTAACCTAAGAATCCAATGGGGAAATGGGAGTTGAATTGCTAACCTAGACCATGTGACACTGTTCCCACAACCACCAAGCAAGGAGAACTTGTGCCCAGACTTTTTACTCAAAGCTGCAAAAGCTGGTGACAAGTGGGATTGTCCAAAAGAGAGATTCAAACAGACTTGTGCAGCACCCACATCTGTACCTCACATCAGTAAATTGCTTTTGCCTATGTCATATTTTTATAATCCCAAACTATGTTTTCAAAGCCATGTTAGTTATCGAAGGCCATTCATTTTTATTTCCAACCAAGTGCTTACTGCTTTAGCTTCCTTGCTGCTCCTTACCTCCTCTCCTTCAAACAGGTCATGATCTATAAGCAGACTTAGAATCCTGAACCCTGCAGTCAACTGTCTGACTAAACCATTCTCAATACATATATTTTCTAAATCTCAATGTCTACATGTGAGAATTTCTTAAAACCCTGTCCACGCAACTTCACAAGCTGAATAAAGTATTTGTATCTTTGACAGGAAACAGAGTCAAGTCAAATGGGGACTGACTCAGATGTTTGGAAATCATTTAATATAAGCACTTTCCTTGAAATCCACAGATAAACAGTGTTCAAGCGAAGACACAAACAAAAGTTTCTAGGAAATCATTCATCTTTCCCAAGATCTTTCCAGCCTACATTCCCATAGGTCTTCAAAACTTTCATGACAGAGTTATGTCTTTCTGTTTTTTTTTAATAGAGAAATAATATAATTTGTTGCATGTATTTGTAGATATATGTATGCATACTATATACATATGTATACATAATATACCTGTGAGTGTCTCTCTCTATATATACGTATATCTCATCTCCATGGTATGTTCTAAAAGAATGCTTACAAGTATATATAGAGAGAGACTTGTGTGTGTATGAGTGTGTGTGTATATATATATATCTGTGTGTGTATGTGTATGTATCTACCTATCTATATGTGTATGTATCTATCTATCTATATGTATATGTGTATATATATATACACACACACATATATATACACAAATATACACACACCCTAAGATTTATCTTATATGAATGACATTCATCACTTCAGTCTTATACATAGTAATAATGAAAAGTAGGAAAGTAACAAATGTCCTTCCTATAACAAAGGATTAGTTAGCTGCAAGTATCTATACAATAGAATCTCATGTACGGAAGAATGTTTAAAGATGTGGAGGAATAATCACAACATAAATTTTGGTAGATAAAAGAAATATATAGCAATAAAATATGCCACTTTTTAAAAGATGATGTTTACACAGAAAAAAAAATCTGTGATTGGTGAATTTATGGGTGATTTCTGTTATCTTCATTTTCATTTCCCCATCTTCTAGCTCCCAAAATGAACTCATATATTCAGAAAATATATATTCAATGGGATTTAAATGTTTTAATACATGGAGCAGAAAAAAATTAAAATCCTTAAGCTAACTTTCTTAAAAATTAATTAAAGGGCCTCCCTGGTGGCACAAAGAGTTAAATCTCAGCACTATAAAGGTATCCGCAGCCACTGCAGCTTGGATTGGATCCCCAGCCAGGGAGCTTCCCACATGCACAGCAGACCTCTCCTGTCTTCGCCCCCTGCTCCCTCAGCAGTGTATTTCAGTAGATCTACCTCTTCAGCTCCCCAATCTGTCTCTGGTGAATCCCCTCAGCACCACCACCACCCCCCACACCTCTGGCATACACCCCAGTTCTTACATGTATAAATAAATCTTTTTAAAAATTAATTACTAAAGGAGGAGGAAAATGAAGGAAGGACAAGAAAGAATAGACCATTATCATTTGTTCAACAGTTAACACGGGGCAGGAAACGTGCTTCGTGCATTATACACAGAAGCTCATCCCGCAGCCCTGAGAGGGCACCCACTCAGATGACCAGCTGAATTGTGTGGGGTGACGTGGCCCAAATGTTATGAGATCAAAGTTTCCCCTGGCATCAGACTCTCATTCTGGAATTTTGTCTTTCTTTTTTTTACCGAGTCTTATATTTAAATTTTTCAAAAGTGTTACCTTATACAGCACTGTTTGGTTGCTCAGGTTTTTATAATAACTATGTTCACAATTTACTTCCAAAAGTTTATTAATTTCCACAGCTTTATTAGTGATGCGTTTTTCAGTAAAACAGCTGTGTTTACTCCTTTCAATGACCTTTAATTTCCATACAAAAGTATACTTTCTGTGAAAAAAAATTGAAAGATATTTTATAATTAGTACAGAGACATGGAAAATAGAAGAAATTCAATGAAATTTGTTACCTTTTGTAGGTATAAAGAGACTCATTTATTGATGCCTAAAACCTGCTCTTCTTCTTTTTGGTTCAGTGCAATGAGAAATTTAACCTTTGTTATGGGAAAAAAGTAGGAGGTAATAAAAGAGAAAATCTGAGGTGAAAAGTCTTACACACACACAGACTCTCTCTCTCTCTCTCTCTCTCTCTCTCTCTCTCTCTCTCTCTCTCTCTCTCTCTCTCTCTCTCTCCCCTACAAACTGTAGAGATATCAGAAAAGAAATTTTAAAACTTCAGTGATCTTTGGAGATGGATAAATTCAGAGGTTCATAACCCAGGATAATAGAGTGTGGTCTAGAACATGTTTTCTAAATGTCTATACTTTATGGATCTTGTATTTCTCAGGGCAGTTTATCCCAATCCAAGTAACTGGATTCCAGCTATCATACCACATGGTTGCAATGGAGATGATTATTCCCTTAGAGGAGAAAGGCAAATTCAGGCAAAGATTAATAACCTGCCTCAGGTCACATACCTGGTAAGCCACAGGGGTCATGATGCAAAAGCACATCTGTTTGGCCCTAAAAGTCAGGTGTGCTTTTTACAATACTGTTTTCACAATGTGAACCTAACCCTTTCCTTTGGGTATGAATTTATACAGGATTGGCCAGGGATGGGTGTTGGGGCGCGGGGTTTGTGAGGGATGGGACAAGCTCTCCTAAAAATTAAAGGCAGTGAATCAGCAGCTGTGGAACATGTTAGAGCTGCCTGGTCCTTGGAAAGGATTCAAAATCCTACCGGCAGCAACCTCTTCTGAGATGTTACCCTGATTGCAGTCTCACTAAGCTGGACAGGGAAACACTTCTCTATGTCTTGTTGCTTACAAGGAATAGGGAACATCCAATTGTATTAGACCATATTGTTCTCGATCTTTCCAACCTCAATGCCTAACACTTAACAAATACTAACTGGCTGACCACATACATGTCCAAGACACTGAACCAGAAAACTTGCTATGAAGAGCTCAGAACCAGAGCTGTGACCATCAGTCTCCACCCCAACAAAGCAAGTCCATTCTGGTGTAAGAACCACTTCTGGACATACACAAAAGGAGTTTCAGCAGCTCTAGCCCACTATTTGGAGGGCCCTTACTAAACCAAACTTGGTACAAGGTGGCCACAATCCTGATTATAGGGACATTTGGTGTGTTTTTCTGCTTTCATTTATTCATTTTTATCATAAAATATCTCTCTGAACTCCCTCCCTCTGAGTGGATTTCCTCCTTAAAATTTTCTCTGACAAAGTGACTTTCAGTACAGGCTTAACATATCCAGTAGCTTTTGATATTAACAATTATGTCTGGACAATTAAAGGATCATAGTTCTAATGGAAGTATTGCAGGAGTAGGGTCTGGTCATTGATGATCCTACATGAAACAAAAAAGACTCACCTAAATTAATGTGCACTTGTACTCGCACACTCATATGTGCACACACTCCTGTGGCAACAGACGTTAGTATTTGCCTGCTGCACTATATTTGTAAAATTCTGTATCTCCTGTGCTCTCAGGTATGCAAAGCAACCTACTTTCATGCAAATTCCCATTTATTCAAAGCAATTGTCAAGGCTGCTCCTCCCACTATCACTTTAATCACACATCATCTTTCATCTCCTTCTCCAATAACCTCCATCACCGCAGCTACTGTGAGCCACCTTTCCTATCCTTTCCTTGTACCTCCTCACCTCTCTGACATCCTACATCTATCTGATGACTCCAATTTTTCTTCCTTACCCAGGCTATAGTCTACACTCTCCATATCATAAAGCTCTGTCCCTATCTGTCTCCAAGTGACATTTGTAGATAAACAATACTTCAATTTACTCTTTCTGTCCTGCCCAGAAAACTTTGCTCATGTAAACCATGCCTTTATTCAGCTCGGGCTAGGGAGTTGTTCTTTTCTCTCTATTGCGTTTATACGTATTCATTCTTCCTTAGCTTGGTGTGAAAAGACCCAATTGTAAGCCATTTCTGGAACCAACACTCTTAAAAGTTGATATGAAATTGGTTTTTAAAAAAAAGTTCTCCCGTTTCTTCCTGACTCCTGGGCGTTTCTAGTTATAAAAACAACCAAAATGACCTCAATTTATGCAAAACCACAAGGGTAACACCAACGTTTCATTGTGACTTCACACTTAACTCTCAACAGCTCAGTTGATAATGATCAGGACTCCAAAGGTGCTTCTGAGAGACACTCCTCTGACAGCACAGCACGCCACACACCCACCCCTGAGCCCCAGGCTGCTCAACACAGGCCCTGCGGATCAGCACACACGAACTCTCTCTCTCTCCTTCTCTCTCTCTCTCTCTCGCTCTCTCTCGCTCTCTCCATATATCTATACATATATATGTATGTATTAAGTATGACATATATACATATATACACACATAAGTATGTGCATAACATCACAAATGTATGAGATAAACACTACATCATCGATGTTCTAAGAGTCATTACCACAGAAGATCCCTCATCCCAGTTACTGCAAATAACCCAACAAATATGCAGAGAACCAAGTTCAGTGATATCACTGACATATTCAGCTGGTTGTTTTCATTTCATTTGAATTATGATCCTTAATTATGAGTACCCAGTCAGAATCAAGAGCTACAACCAAGTCCTCCCTGGGCTCCCCCTTTCCCGCTGTCCCTGGCTGCAGGTCTGTGGTTGGATGCCAAGCACACACATCCCCCACTAGCACTGCCACCTGGCTTTCAACACCTCCCTGAAAAGTGGTTTAGGAAAATCATCTACCCCAATTCCAGTCCCTCTCTCCACCTTGAGACTACTACCCAGGAGACAGACTGTACCTGTTCCCCGCATGTTAATAACATGACTACACCTCTGCCATTTATTTCATACTACCAGTGATGCTAGACAACAGGAACTGTGGAATTTTAAGTGAATTTCACTCAGTCTCACTCATCTTTGGCAAGGATTCCTTATAAGAAATCATGTTGAGGTAACTTCTTTTTATTCAGATCACTGATAAACAGGGGCAGTGTTTAACTTAGCTCTTCAATAATGAAGTAATCATTCCTTATTGTTGGAAGAGTAGAGGAAAGAAAATGTAAGGATTATCTGAGCCCTCAGATTACTGTCGATTTGTTGAACAAAGTCCAAGAGTGTTATGAAACAAACCAACACAAAGCAAGGGTATACTCACCCTGCATGGAGAGTGTAATTTCCATTGTCATCCAACTCAACTGGCCAAAACTCCAAAACATTATCACGTGGAACAATTCTGGGTGAACTGCTTGAATTTAGCTCAATGGGTTCATGAACATTTTTGTACCATTTTATGGTGATTGTTTCATTTGCGTGCTTAGAATATAGGCAATATTTCAGATAGAAAGGTTCCCCTTCAACTGCAGTAATGTTTTTATGGGAAGTACAAGTTTCTTCAAAAGATCAGCAAAGTAAAAGAAAAAAAATAAGCAGAATGACAAAGATATATTTTTTTTTTCTTTTCAAAGGTTTAGGAAAAGAAGTCCAGTTAGTAAGAAAGTTTTGAGAAATCTGTGTCTGAGTCCTGCAGATTTTCTTACTTTAGCATCAATCTTTCCAAACTAAGAGACAAAAATCAATCTTACCAACACTCAAGACCCTTTCAAAACATAAATGAAGGCAACACTTCGAATGCTCCTCCCAAACAGGAAAGTACCAGAACTTAATCTACTATAGCTACTGGACAGATAAATGCAACATTTAAAAGAATATGTTACACAGTACAATTTCTTCATAAGGAAACCACAGAAGTTATAGTATAACCACTCAAGCCAAAATATTTCTAACTGAGGAGTCTGCATGGAAAGAGATCCATCTAGATCACTAGTAGTCTCATCTATTTTGCTCCTAACCAGTCTACCTAAGTCTACCTAACTACGTAACCTAATCATTTCCCAAGCTGTGCCTATGTACTTTCCCTCTTTGAGCGCTCAAGCTCATTCTCTCTCTCTCTCTCTGCCCCCGTCTCCCTCCTCTCCCCTCCCATACCCTCCTCCTACCCCTCTGTGAGCTCTTAGATTTCAAATAACATTAAGCAGATTTTCATCTCAGACAAAGGTAATATACTTCATCTTGTTCTTACTACATAAATCATGTATTTTTCAGTAATCCCATGTGATTCTTTACTAGATTCCATTCTGAATTTTTAATTCTCTATGCCAAGGGCACCAAATGGTTGGTAACTTTCTAAAGGAAAATTAAAAATTGCTAATTGTAACAAATTAAACATTTTCAGTGGTCAGTTCCACATAAAAAAAGAAAGACCTCAACATTCCCTCTAAACTACTAAAGAAACATATTTGTGAGTAAAATTATAATCACATACCCCAGGTACTGCGAAATGTGAGTGCCAGAAGCGCCACAAGCAGTGTCCTGCCATACATGGCTTTGTGTCAGTGATATCTGTGGAAACAATGATGCCTCGTCAGTGAAAATATGTTTTAAAAAAGTAGTGCCCCGTCTGCCCTTCAGAGGCACTGACTTTTAAAAATATTGGCCCTGAAAATTGTCACATCTTTGAATAGAGTCACCCAATCTTCTCAGAACTGTCAGCCATATAAAAGTAATAAAATTTCAAGACAATAAATTTCAACATCCAGAAAAAAAATCCCTAATTCTCTAATTTTTCTAATACAAGAAAGCCTGGTATATTAGGCTGGAATAAAGGACTGGTGAACTAAGTCTTGTCTCCAAGGTCAAATTTGTGGACAATGTCTAGAAATCTAGCATGTTATGAATAGACAGTTTATGATATATATAAAGGTATGTGTGGCAGTTGTGTGAGTGTGTGTGTGTGTGCGTGTGCGTGTGTGTGTGTGTGTGTGAGAGAGAGAGAGAGAGAGAGATCTATCCAGCTGCTTTTGTCAGTCACCACACCAACATTCTCATGATCTGCATTTGTGTGATGAACTTTGAAATAACTATTTTCTTCTTTAGAACATAAGGTTCTAAGCCAACAATGAAGTCTGTTTTGCTCATCACCTCATAGCTGAGGTCCAGCAGATTGCCTCACACACAGGTAGCACTCACTAGTAGCTTTTCATGAGGAAGAGTGTGTGGCTGTGTATCTGCATTCACACAACCCTATGTGTTTATTTCAGGGGAAGGACAAATAAAGTGGGGGTTTCATACACTTCAGACACCTACACCACTCAGTGAACTCAAACTGGCATTAATTTTTCATCTTACTCCACCCTTTTTTAACCTACTAATTACCAGTGCAGACAGCAGGATGGGGGCAGGGAACTGTGGTGTTTCACAAACAGTCTGCTGTCCTTGCTTACCATACACTGGGTTCCCTGGGGTAGAGGGAGCAAAACATGTTTCCAGAACTTGGTTTCTGGGTTTTCCAGTTTGAAACTTGAAAGACCGTGAAATCTTGGTCAGTTTATTTGACAGTCCCAGAACCAGCTTGCTCATTACCATGATGAAAATGAAAAGGCCTCCAGAGAACTAGTCAGTCGTTAAAAGAGCTAACATTTATGAAGCTTCCTGGGGCCATGGGAGCTTCTCAAGCCCAAATAATTCTCTCACCAACTGCCACTCACCTCCCACACTGTTTTAAAAAAAGAACTGTTGCATCCAAATCCCGGATGAACTTTAAAGTTTAAGCTGCCAATCCATTTACATCAATCCTATGCATAGCATCAATGCGCATTTGATAATAACGTAATGACAAAAGGGATACGCGTGTATGGAAAGTACCAACTTTTCATGACCAAATGAGAACGTCTATGCTTTGAAATCAATCTTCCCACTCCTCCCACACACACACATTTTATTATTATCTCAATCTATTCTCTTACCTCAGGTAGAAAGAAAAGTGTTATTTCCTCTGGTTAAAGTTGACACAGGCTTTCAAAGGGCACTGCTGGCTCTTTTGTTCTTTGCTTTTTGTTTTTAATTTTTAAGATCTAAGAGATAAAATTATCATGAGATAATTCAACATTCTACGTTTCAGTATGAAACAAGATTGCAATATACAAATTGGATGATATTTGCACAGCTTTCTGTGTGTGTATGTGTCTGTGTATGTAAATTTTAATGTACTTATTGTGGATTTAAAAGATTAAGATATTAATGGAACTATTTCCAGAAGAAAAGTTATTTTTCAAAATTTCATAATCGTGTAAATATTAAAATATATGTAAGAGGATACCAATAGTAAATTTATTGCATTTAGGAATATTTGGATTATTGTTAGCACTGTGTCTGATAGGAATATTTTGCCATAACTTTTAAATCTCTCTCTCCTAATCCCTCCCTTTCTTTTTTAAAAATATTTCTGTGATTTCTAAAGTACATATGCCCATTGTTGGACATTTGACATTTATAAAATGAGGATTGAAAAGAAGAAAAATAATTTCAACATGCCTAATCCTTTAGCATGTTTTCTATATATTTCTATTCTATTTCTATATATTTTCAAATCACTAAGAAGATGTTTAAGTAATTTCGTATCCTGTAATTTCTACTTAATGAATGAGCACTTCTCTGGATCACAAAAATTTCTGTTACCATCATTTTAATTGCCACATGACGTTCCTTCATATAGATGGCTATAGTTGAAAAGATGTATTTAATTAAAAAAAAAAGACCACAATTTCCCATGTAAGGGCAGTATGGATCAGATTTTGGATCATGACCTGTATGCATGGCTGGATTTCAATCCTCATTCTCTTATTTACCAACTGAAAAATTGGGCAACTGTGTCCCGATTTCTTTATATATGAAAGGGAATAACAAAATTAACTCCAGAGCTGAAGTGAAGGTTACAACAGTTACTATTGCAGAGTCTGAGGAATAATGAACATCACTTAAATGTTGCTTAATATTACTTACCTGCTTTTCTTGAGTTTTAACATGGGAGTACAATTTAAGAATGCATTTTAAACATGATGATTGCATACTGGCACACCATACTCAGGATGTTGTAACAATTCATGCTTCCCCAACACGCAAGATGATATCCCTCTACCACACCCAGATAAGCACTGAGCATTCCCATTCTTTACATTTAATTATGTAGTCAAATAGGTAAAATGGCATCTCATTGCTTTTTTAAAATCTGTATTTTTTCTATTTTTTTTTTTTTTAGTGGAAAGAAAGTTTAATACAATTAGTGTGCAATACAGAAAAGACAAAGCATATCGTTTCCAAGTCAAGTACCCAAAGTTACCCATTCCCTCGTGGATAAAAGTTCACCCAAATGGGATTGGTCCAAAGCAAGGCCCAAAAGCCTGCCATGAGTCTAAAACACCTTTCGGCAGAGACCCATAGAAAAGGGTCAGAAACAGCCAGACATGTCTGGGAGAAAAGAGCAAAATCAAAATCAAGATCAATGTTGTCATTGTTGAGTTCCCCAAGGTCTCTCACCCACATCTGTTTCAATCAGTCCAGGCCAGTGCAGCTTCTTTACATGTCTCTCTGCTCCTTGTAGCTCTTCTGGCTCTCCATCCTGCTTCCTTCCTTCTCCTGTCTCTTCTGTCTTTCTAGCTTCTTCTCTCTTCTCCAGCTTCTTATTTCTCCTGCTCAGCTCCACCCTCCCTTGGGTGGGGCAGGGAACCTGGAACCTCCCCTTTTCCTGGGGAACACCTTGTTACAATCCCCCCTTTTAATTTTTATCCCACCATGTCTATGGTGGCACAGATCTCAGGGTGTAGCCTTAGAAGACAGTCTTTTTTCAGGGTTTATCCGTCCATGCCAAAAGAAAAAGAAATATCTGGAGGCATTAGCCAAAACAAAACAATAAATATATCAAAATTACAGGAAAAAACTCTTAAAACTGATTCAACTTATCTAAAAACAAGTTCACTCCACCTTGATCCCAATTTTATCCAACAGTACAGCAAAATATTTGCAAACTAAGCCTACTTTAGGTCCATTTCACCTATGTTCACCTACTTTTGCATAATGTCACAGGACAGAATAACCAAACAGCAATTTTAGCTGACTTTTTTGGAATACTCCATAGAAGACCAGAGTGAACTCTTGACATCCAGTCCATGCAGGCTTCAGGAACAAAGTCAGTCTCATCAGACCCCACCTGGGGTTTCCTCTTCTTGAGGTTACCAGGGCTTTTTCTTTTCTCAGGTTGTCCAGTCCTGCCAAAGGAGGCAAGCTTCCTCACTTTCTTTGGAAAAATCTGTATTTCTTTTAGTACAAATGGGCAAAATATTAATCATTATTTTTAGCCATTTAATTTTCATTTTTACAGCCTTATTCTTTTTGCCCAGTCCTTATATGTTCAGGTTTTTTCCACCTTGTTCTAGAGGTTAACTTTTAATTTCTCTTTTAGGTCTTTTACTGTCTGCAGTACAGTTTGGGCATCCTGAGTTCTAAAAAATCTTCTGGGTGATTCTAATGTGCAGCCAAGGTTGGGAGCACTAATCTAGGAGACTTATTTATATACTTAAAAGTGAATTTAAAATAACATATATATTTAACAACAATATTGAAGATAATTAAATACATGTGCATACAGGTACAGTATAGGTATAGGTATAGTTAGGCATGCATATATATACACACACACACATATAAAGAACAGTCACATTCTCCTAAATCATCCAATAGCATTGTTTTCTATAAATAAAAAGGTTCTCTTCCAAAAATCGTGTGCTTAAGGTCAAGTCAGAAGTTGGTGGCTCTCTTTCCAAAGTGTCTTAATAGTTGTGTCCTGTACCCGCTCTCACCTGCCCTTGCTTATAGATCCTACCTGAGCAAAGTGACCATTTTTTAGAAGGAGAGAATGCACAGAACCCCTACTTGTAGGTCACTTCAAAGCTGAGATTTGATAAGGAAGCTGAGATTTGACAGGTGAAATGGTGAGTTCTAGATTACAGAGAGTTGCACTGACTCTCACATGACTAGATGCCAATTGCCTCACTGTAAATCATTCTTACTAGCAACACAAGTTTGAGCATCTCCTAAGGTAAACTGCCTTGATGAAAATCTTTAACACCAGTGATTTTTAAAATCCCATTTTCTGGGCCTCCCCAGTGGCGCAGCGGTTAAGCGCTGCGCTGTGGAGCTGTCCGGCAGCAGCACCACGAGTTCGACACCCGGCCGGGGAGAATCCCACATGGTGCTGCAGACCTCTCCTGCCTCACCCGCTGCTCCCCTCAGCAGTGTATTTCTGATCTGCCTGTTCTGCTACCTGCTTTGCCTCTGGTGAACCCTCTCGCCGCCCCACGCCTCTGGCCTGTACCCCAACTTGTATGTATAAATAAAATAAATAAATAAATCTTCAAAAAAATAAAAAAATAAAATCCCATTTTCTACAGTATTCAATACATAAGTGTTTTACTCAGATGTTGAGATGATAAAACAAATATGCACACACTAAGGAAAAGGAAGAATTTCTGTTGAGTTAGGTTTCTCACGAGCAAAGCCGGGAAAATCATTTCCATCTCACAGTTCTTGTGAGGCAAGTGTAAGTTGCTGTTACCCCTCAGGAGGAGCTTCCCCAGCACCGCCTATGTGTGCACACTGGCCCTGACACCTGCGCCACATGTCCCACCCCGGCTGCTGGTTCCCGCCATTCTTCATCTGGGCTCAATGGCTGCCTTCTCAGAGAAGCTGTCCATCTGCTACTGCCCCAAGCCACCTTTGCCCAGCCTGCACCGTGACTCCCACCACTCCAGCTCCAGGGTGCCTAGGCTTTTCCCCTCCTCGGTGAGAGCACAGGGATTCTGCCTTTGCACTCCGTGTTCCCAGACCAGTTGTTCCCGTCCTTGGTATGTGCTTGTCACACTGTCCCCAAACCTGCACAAACCCAGTTTCCCCCAAATTTGTAGCCTCCCAACCCACCCAAGGCCCTCAGGTTGAGAAGTGTGCCCCAGAAGCCAGCAATGCATGGCAGCAAGTAGGAGTTGCTGAGGCCTCATAATGGAGCAAGGAAAGACAGTAAGGTACACAGTCGTCAGTGTCCACACCTATCTGTGACTGCCAGGTCGCTTATCTGCCTGATCACTTCACTTCACCTTCCTGGGTGTTCTAACTCAGAGAGACAACCCAAATTAAAGACAACAGGTTTGGATTCAGGAATGTCAAGTGTGAATCTGGGCTTGCTTAGTAGATGGATGCCTTTGTGTAAATTGCTAAACATCTCTGTGCTCGAATAGTGCCTACCTCAATCATCTTGTAGCCCACAATAATAATACATTTAAATAATAATAAATCTAAAAGTTTTCTACAGTGTCAGACATAGCCATTGCTTAATAAATGAAAATGTCACTTAATTTAGCTAATTTCACTTTTCCAGGGAAAAAATGGGAATATGTTAATGTCAAAAACTATACTAACAGAGAAAGTTGGGGATATTCTCTTGACTTACTTGTGCTTATGTGTGAGTGCTTATGTATATCTATAGATAAATAAATGTATACATATTACACATATTGCAGCATATTATTATACTTTAATGTACATATATACTTGATACTTAAAAATTATAACACAAACAGGTATATATAATAGCATTCTTAGTTGATCTTGTTTCAGAATCCCTGCCACTGAGGCTGGATTGCCCCTTGCAGGGAGGGGGTGTGGGGATAATAGAGGACAGTGAGGGGGGGGGGGTGATGGCAGCAAAGAAATGCCTCTCCTTACCTTCAGATGGGAGTTCCAGGCAGGGACAGGGTCGGTTTCTTCCTTCCTAGTGGAGGCAGGAGTTCAGAAAGCAGACAGAAACAGCAGGCTACTGCCACCCCAGGATTGTGTAACTAGAAAGGAAAGAGAGGAGCCACAAGTGGGGCCGGAAGTGTGACTAAAGAATAAAGCAACTAGAAAAGGTTTTTTAAAAGAAAGGAAGGAAAAAAAGAAATAGAAAGTAAGAGGAGAGAAAGAGTGTGCCAGCAGGCAGAGGCTGAGGGTGGAATGCTGCCTCAGACCAGTGTTGGTGGGGGCGGGGGTCTGGGCTGCGCCCTGTCAGGGGATGCTCCGATCCGGATGCTCCTCGTGGGAGGTTGTTCCCGGTCCTGCCGGCTGTTGCTCCCTGTCTGGGAGTGCTCCTGGGTGGCTGAGGCGGTAGTCCCAGTCTGAGGGCACCCCCTCCTGGGCGCCCCACCTGTGAGTTCCCGGAGCTACAGAAAAATCTCCAGTCTGCTTCAACTCTCAGCCGGTGGGGCAGTGCTGCGGTCAGGAGAGCTGGGGAGGTGAGCGGAGGCTCACTGACCGCAGGGCCGCCTGAAGGTGACAGACCCGTGCTGCTCCGGTGCACCCTTCAGGCCGCTGAGCGAACCAGAGAACAGCGAGAGGGGGGATGAACTTGCCCAGGGCAGAGCGGCTACTAGCATTTGAGCTAAAGAGGAGGCAGCTGGGGCGGGCCCATTCACCCAGAGTCCCAAACAAAGGGGAGGATCTGGGGGTGAACAAAAGGTGAGGAGGTAGTGAAGGCCTTAAGCACTCAGGTATCTGCTTAAGATTTCTGTTTAACCTGAGGGATGGGAGGGGTTCTCTGTTGAAAGGTATTGTGTGTGTGTGTGGGGGGGGGGACTCTGAAGTGCTGAATTGAGCTTTTAAAAATGTATAGAAAAATGGGCCTTCCTGGTGGCACAAGGGGTTAAGTCTCAGTGAAGTTATCAACAACCACTGCAGCATGAGTTCCATCCCTGGCCAGGGAGATTCCCACATGGCTCAGCAGACCCCTCCTGCCTCGCCAGCTGCTCCCCTCAGCAGTGTATTTCAGTCAGTCTGCCTGTTCTGCTCTCCACTGTCTCTGGTGAATCCTCCTCCCTCCCCTGCCACACATCCCAGCTTGTGTTTGCATAAATAAATAAACCTTTAAAAAAAATATGTTTAGGGGAAAAAAAGAGAACATGTGTTTGTAAATTTTATAGTGTGGTAGAAACCAGGATAAATATTTAGACTGATGAGTAGTTGGATCGCTCAAACAAAAAATAAGAGTAGAACCACCATTGATGTGCAGGGAAAAGGTTTAGTGAGATTTTCACCCAAGCAAGATAATTCATCATATAGTAAAAGAGAAAAGACATGTAATTATCTTAATAAATGCAATTTTAAAAAGCATCTGACAAAATTCAACACCAGTTCTTGATTAATAATGTTTGGAAAACAGAATAAAAAGGCATAATTTTATCTAATAAAGAACATCTATGAGAAACCTATAGGTAGCTTCATAATTACTAGTGAAGCCTTTTGGTTTTTCCTAAGATTGGGACTAAGATACAGGTATTCTCACCTAAAGTAATTATTTTCTAATACACAAAGAAATAAAAATAGAAGGCATATTATATTTACCCCAATTTTTTATGGCACTATTCACAATAACTAAAATAGGGAAATAACCTCAGTGTAGATGACTGAGATAACCACTGTAGATGACTGAATAAAGATGTGGTACCTATACAAAATGGAACACATTCAGAAAATGTAAATGTTTATTGAATACTCACAAAGCATAGTATAGATTGTTAAAATATATTTAAAAATACAAACTATGAGGTAAACCAAAAACAAAAGTATCACAGAGTCAAGGAAGAGATTATTATAAAGTCCATGTAATGATGGCCTATATATTTGCTATAGAAAGATCCCAGACGTGGCTCTGTACTATCTAGTAGACGATGAGAGCATTCACCCACCCATCCACACTCACCAACCCATCCCCATCATATCCTGGTGCTCAGAGGCACCAGAGATAAGCTAGACTAAACATAGCTGATAGCAATAAAGAATGACAATAGAGACTCTGCCCCTGGCAGTGAATCCCAACAGATACCTCCTCCTCAGGCAGAGGACAGAAGAGACCCCAGCCCATGCAAGCAAAAAAAATCCAGCAGCAGCCTTACCCTGTAAAATCCCATTTCCCAATCTCCTGGCACAACTCTCATTCAGCCTGCAGAGGGCGGTCCCTCTTGGGCTTTCAATAAAGCCCACTTCAGTCAGATACTCTTGGCCTCTCTTTTTCCAAACATTTTCTAACAGTAGATATGTACAGAGGGAAATAAAATCAGTTCCAAAATTCCTTATACCCATAAATCAAAGGCACACTGTCATTTTTGGTGGTTGGAGAAGCACAAGCGAAGCAATATAACAACTGCTGCTATTAAGTGAATTCTTACTTTGGTCCAAATTATTTTTTTCTCATTTGATTAACACAGAAATCCAAAGACTTATTATTATACTCCTTTTACCCCAGGAAACTAAGCTTTAGAGAATTTAAATAACTTGCTCATGGTCACACAAAGTTGATTAATAGCTGTAGATGACTTATTGAGTCCAAATTCTATGTTCACTAATCAACTCACTACTGCCTCTTTTTCATTGGCTCATTTTTTAGTAATGCAATAAAATTCAATGACAATGCATAAAAACACAATACTCTACATAGGCAATATAAACACATTTAGCAAATAAAAATACAAGACCTCTAGCTAATTTTAAATTTCAAAACAGTTTCATTACAAATTTCATTCTGTGAATTCAGCTTTAAATGATATGTATATTTTATTAGGAACCCTAATGCAAGGAGTACAGATTTCAGTTATAGGGCGTCTACAGGGCTGGCTAGCTACAGATTCTTCAGTCAATCTTGCAGAAATATAATTCTTTCCAGGCAAGCTTCTGTGAGGCTTCAGTGACAGTGAGTTCAAGGTTATACACCCCATTGAGAGTCCAAA
Source organism: Scalopus aquaticus (assembly GCA_004024925.1). Lineage (NCBI taxonomy): Eukaryota > Metazoa > Chordata > Mammalia > Eulipotyphla > Talpidae > Scalopus > Scalopus aquaticus. The sequence continues at coordinate 26,234 of PVIJ01004482.1, forward strand.
ATGACTTTTGGACTTTTGCCAGTTAAATACGGAATCATGCTAAAGCAGAATCTCCACGCACTTACAAAACCTGAGGTTTCAGGACTCCCAGTCTAAGGCACCACCCCCTTAGCTATTGATCCACTGACTGCCTCTGTGGCCTCTGAGGTCATGTGAACTGCTTCTGAGACTGAGCAAGTGACATTGACTATGGACCTTAACTTTAGTTTGGCCAAATCAGTTCTGCCAAAATGCTCTACTTGTTTCATAAACATGTTACAACAAAGTCCTTTAACTAAAGAAAAGTTTTTGATGGGGAGATGTAAGATATTCTGTTGTGGTCATTGCAAAATTATTTATGACTGCTATTTAAGTTGGACACAACTTAAATTTCCAGTGTAATGAAGGAAGCCTGTGAGCTATAGCACAACCATGAGATGACACACTATGAATATTTCAAAACATTAAAATGTAAGTCGCATGCCCAATGCTTTTATTATGCTGTTCATTAGAAAATACAAATTTGATATACTGTGCTAGCTATATAAATGTTAAGTTTAAATAGGAATTAAAATTGTTTTAATACAGAGATATTCACCTAAATGTTTCAAAGCCAAAATCTTAGGATGATGGATTTGGAAATGAGTTCTGTTTCCTTCTTTGATACTTTCTGCTTTTCTGAAATATGGTTTTATCATTTTTATAGTGGGAAAAATATTTCTAAACAGAATAAAAGAACAGTCAGCTGTCCATACCAGCAGGTACTGCATCTGTGGATTCAATCAAGGGCTGATGAAAAAATCTACTCTATGTAGTTAGGTCAGAATGGTTGCATCTATACCCAGAACGGACAGACTTTTTTTCTCTTGTCATTATTCCCTAAATAATGTGGTATAAGCACCACTTGGATAGCATTTATATTGTATTAGATATTATAAGTAACAGGTGATTTAAGTATACAGGAGGACGGACATGGGCTGTATAAAAACGCTATACCATCATATATAAGGGAATTGAGCACCCTCAGATTTTGGTTTCTGCAAGAATGGCAGTCATAGAAGCAGCCCTTCACAAATACTGAGGGATGGCTGGGTATGAAATAATTTTGGAACTGAAAAATAAAACTTTGTAACAGCAATTAGGATTAGATATACTTCAACAAAATCAACAATATTGAGATGATAAAACTAAGCACCTGAACACACAAAAGATTAAATCCTGTCCTAAGAATTACTACTGATGTGCTGCTTAGGAAACCTCCTTGAGGGAAATTCTTCCAGATTACATAAAAATTTAACTTTAAAAATTTTAGCTTGATTTTAAAAATACAGATTGATGAGGAACGAAGGAAGGGAAAATAAGAAGAGAAAGAAAGAGGAAAAGAGGACAGTGAAAGGACCCTACACCATGATGGAGAAAGACAGCAGAGGAAAGGAAATGTGGGGTGGAGAAAGCAGGATTGAGGATAAAAAAATTGGGGGTATCTCGCACTTAATCCAGAATCAGGAAAACAGAAGAGATGTTACTAGATGAACTGAGGAACTGATTCCTCTGACATTGTTACCTCTCATTCCCCAGATTCCAGCATCTGGTACAGTACCTGAATCCAGCTAAAAGAGTTCAGGTCCATGAAACTGGTGCCTTGGCACATCTAAGTAGGCACTACTGCCTCTGATCACTCAAGGAAACCAAGGTTGGAAGTCTTTTGAGGAAGTTTGCCTGGCATAGGCATGTGGTACCTCACTTGCTTCCAGAATTTGGAGTTCTGGGAGTTTTTGTCAGTGGTATGGTCTTCCCTCCACTTGATGGTCCCCTGCACTTTCAGTAGGTGCTTCAGGGAATCTTGCAGTTCCCCCAACTGCAGTCCACCTGGCTCACTCAAAGCCTCCATCTCAATAAGAATCACCTTGGAGTCGTTCTGGATGAGGGCGCTGTGCAGAGCAATCTCCTGTTCGTAGGCAAACTCCTTGCTGTGCTTGATCTGAGGAGTCAGAATGAAAATGTGCCTCCTGCTCTTTCGTATGTTGCTTTCCACGGCAGTGGCTATGTCTAGCAATAAAAGACATGGATAAGGTTTCATGTTGCTGTGTTTGTCAGTCTTTGGTCATAAATGCTCTGAACTTCAAAATGTAGATTGTTATTTGTTGTGTCAGGCAACACCACACTGATACACGGGAGTGTGGTGCAAACTGTTATGGCAGGATGCTGCCAAAAAGCAGAACTTGGCCTTTTTATATAGTGAGAGTTTTTTTAATAGAATCAGTTTCTCAGGGTGGGAGGATAAGGAGCCAACAATTAGGAGGAAGGGTGTATGTTTATCTAAACTTTTGGGGAGAGGAGTCTACGACTCTGAGTTGAATTTATAACCCACTTTTATGGCCCACAGGTTGAAGTCTGATAACCTGGCCTTCATTCTAGGCACCCATCTCGTTAACAATGCATTTTGCTGAAACTCTCTGGGATGTAGATGGCTCCCCTTGTCATGCTTCATAAGGTACACTCATGTCTTAGGAGATTTAAGCATCCTGCTCTCATTTCACTTAAGAGGCTCCTTTGTGGTGTCAATGGTTGATTGATCAACTTGGCCTAATGTGTTCTGTACTGAGAAGGCTGAACTGCAGAGCCAGAATGGCAATGTAAGCAACTCTTGGATTCTAGGAGAACCAAAGTTACTGTTACATTCTGGTATGAGATTCTGCAACTGATCAATTTACTTATTCCAAAAAGAGGGCTGTACTTTCAGAGGGATTCTGATGTGTTCATCTTACCTTCTTTACCAACAGCTACTAGATCCAACAGCTTCTACTTTCCCAGATATCTGCCTTCTGTGTATCTCCTAGGGCCTCCTACTGCCCAACCCCAGAGTGGACCAGCAGGCAGGGAAGAGATGGATTCCATAATTATCAACCACTAGATGGAGGTAAGTATAGACTGGATTTGAAGAAGCCAGTGGAAGATAAATCACATGGGAAGAAATATACTGCCCTGGTGGGTCATGAACTTTTTCTAAGAAAAGAGTATAGTTAGGGTTGATTCCTTCTTATTTTGGTTGAGGAAAGTTCAGAAGACAAAATTCAAGGAGTAGTGGGAAACATTTCTAGATGTAAACAATTATAAAACAACACAAGCTTGAGCATCAGAGTTAGCTGTCAAATCTTGTCAGGAAACGGTGTAACTAGAAATGAAGTTGATGGACCTGAGGAAGAAGAGATGAAGAACTTATGGTCAGATGTAGCACGTGATGTGATATCATCAGTAGTAGGAGTCCCTATAATTCCTTAGAAGATTCCCACTCAACTTGAAAGAAGCATTATGCACCATATCTCAGTATTCTTTATTTACAGCGGGAAGAGCTGGGGAAGAAGGGTGTCTCCAGAGAAGACGTGGATTACCTTTTCCTGAGCTGTCCATGTTACAAGTCTCTAAATCATTATTAATCCCTTAGAATTACCAAATATTCCAGGATATACCAACTGACCTGTTGTGCATGCCTTTAAATCAAGAGGCTCTTTTCAGTAAGAATGCCTTTTTAAAGTCAGTTTCCCAAACAGTAATTTTTGTGCTCTTGCACTTGTGATGTCCCTGCTTCTTTCACATTCTAAACCTTTTCTAGTTTCTGAGGAATTAGATAAGGGTTAAAAGGAGGGTTCTCAGGTACTTGATAGAGTTGGGGGGAGGGAAAGGGAAAAACAAATACTGAATGCTGAAACTAACACGCCTGTCAAAAGTACATGAAATTGACTAGGAATATAAGAAATAAAAGATGCCGTTCTACTTGTTCTCATGAGAATATAAACTTGCAAATGTTTCACCAATAAAGGAAAATCATGAATCCTTCAGTTTGCAATTCCTCCTTCAAGTTTTCTAGAGAGAATGAAGAGATGGCAGGGTTATTTTAGTGGGAGCCATAGGAAATTAGGTAAGGGCAGTGCTCTCTCAATCCTTACACAAGGAAGCTTTACTCTGTCTTCAAATCACCAGCACTAGTGTCTTCAAATCACCAACACTAGTGTGAAGACCTCATGAATAAGGTGAGAGTGTAGGTGGGAGCATCAGGGAATAAGAATTTCCTAGAGCCATTTGTCCTAAGGTCTGCAATGATAAATGCAATTCTTTATCCAGCACAAGGATAAGACCACCTATCTCTTAACCTTCTGATCAATACAAATTTCTGTTCCTGATGTGAGTTGGTAACTTTACCTTCTCCAGGAAGCAGATCTCTTCCATAAATGCATAAGTTGTAGCCATATTTGTTTTCAAGAACATCAGGCAGAATCTGGTGAACAAAGCATTCCACAGAACTGGCCCCCTTCAGACAGCTATTGTAGTCCCGTGGATAGATAACATAAGCATCATAGATCTTTCCATCTGAAAATGAAAAAGCCAGAAGTACAACTTTATCCCTTGGTTCTAAAAATTCTCATTTGACTTGCATTAGACATTCTCATAAAGTTTGGTGATTGTTGGTGAATGTATCTCATCTCCCAAAATATTTTAGAATTGAGAGATGACAAAAATCTGCTATATTAAAACATCATTGGAAAATCAGGTTTTTAATCCCAAAGTTGTCCACCATTTTACCGTCTCAGACCTAATGATACTAATGATAGAGGACCGGCAAAAGCCTGACCAGTTCAGCCATATTGTCAAATTTGATTAATAATCTGTTAGTTAATATTCTAATCATGGATACAAGACCTTTATTTTCTGTGCTGCGTAGCTCTGGGTTTTATCTCTTACTTTCCCCATCCTTCCACTGGGGAAGTGAAAATGTCAAAGGTTAATTGTGCTAAGGGAATAAGTTATTTAAGGGGGCTGATTTTACACAAATCAAACATTTAGACCTGATTTGAATGGACCATTTGCAAAGTCTAACATACATCTGCCTCCTACGTGGCAGGAGAACTATCTTATGCACATACTTTTGTACATAGCTATGAATATATGTAACAGCATTTCTGATAAAACACAGCTGCATGCTCATGGATCTTCCTACACTATTCACATCTGGAAAGCAAACAATTTTGTCAACATTTTTGAACTGCATACAATTTACCAATACACATTTTCCAAAATGTTCAAATCTCTCTGGACTTAGGGCACATTATGCTATTGAGGACTTAGTACAATCATGAGTCCTAGTTGGAAGGAAATTTGAGTTGATGAGATGACTTTCAGAACTACTGGACGTGACAAGAGGAGATGGACAATGGACTCTGAGTGGATTCAAAAAAGATTTAATGATCATTTACTAGCAAGCAAAAGAGAATCGGAGTTTAACAGCACTGCTGCTAGGAGACTGATAGACAAGGAACAGATGGACATTTTGGAATCTTTCCTTTTGAAGAAGAACTTGAAACTTGTCACTTACCATTCCTAGTTTTGTAAGGACTAATTATGTCTCTCCAGAGCAGAATAACCTCAATCCAGAACAATTTTAGCATTATCACCAAGATATTGATTAGCATTAACAACATGCTAAATCCTGTAAGTATGTAGTAGATGTATTGATGATCAACTATTCAAAAGATAGGAGAAAAATTATCACTATAATTACTAAAACAAGGTAAAAATAAACAAACACATGGACTCTGGTTTCTATTGGAAATCCAGAGATTCATACAAGAGATGCCTACTTTTCATAAAGGCTTTAAAATTTCATGAATTTTCATGAATGCTTTAAAAAAATCAGTAAATTAACATTTATGGAGCCCCTTTTTTTGTGCAAGGCAGAAGGCTAGAGATTGCAGGGGATTCTGAAAGCATAAGAGATAGACACATGTAAATTTTACTAAATTGGGAGATAAAAACATAATTTTGGATGGCAGAGGTGTTTAGAAGTTGAGCTCACTCTCCATTGGACTGGCACGAAGAAGAAGGAAGATGCAGAGAACAGGAAAAAAGGAAGTGTCCCCCTGGCAGGTGAGGATGCTGTGAGCCACTGTGCAGAGATGGCAGTGTGTTTTCTGAGGAATTGGAGCCATCCAATATGTGGACTACAGGGATAGAGAAGTGGGTAGGGCTATGTTCTGACCAGGCTGAAGCTCCAGCTAAGGCATGATTTCCTTCATCCTGAAGGTCACAGGAGCCTTTGGAAAGTATTGAGTGGGGTGTTAACAATGATAGTGTTCAAGCAGGATTAATCTGATCGTAGTGGATGTGTTTGTTTGGAAAGAGACAGTAGGTACTAGGAATTTAATGGAACAGGGTATTTCTGCAGTACCTGGGGTGAGAGATGAGAAGAGTTCAAACTTGTGTACTAATGAGTACAGAATGGGCAAGCGTGCTGTTGGAGGCACTAAGGAGAAAGACTCAACAGGTATTAGGGACTTAACTGCATTTGTGTTTGATGAGATAGAAAAGCAGGGAAGAAATATGAGCCTTTTAAGTCTCTAAGTGATACTTGAAGAAGAAGTCAAATTATTCATTCTAGGTCCTACGAGTACCCTTCTTTCTCCTATAGTAAGTGTTATTATAGTAGCTAGCACAGCACATTCCTGTGCTCATTGCTTCACAAAATACATATGCAAGATGATGCCCATTCTCAAGGACTTGTGAAAGATATGTACAATTTGGACATAAAAACTGTGCTCATTAATAGTAGTTTTGGCTCTTACTCCCCGCTTTAGAATTGCTAATTATCCTATCTTATAAGTACTCCTACTTAAAGATGAATGTGAGAACAATGTCTGATAAGATTTCGTCATATAGTTCTCTTGACATTTTCATCTGAAGTCTCAAAGCATGGGCCCCCGGTTTTGGCAGAGGAAATCACTGGCTGACATGCGCAAATTTCTTCTATAGTTCATTAGCCCCCTCAGCATCTAGCACCATGGGATCAAGAATGACCGAGATGAAGTGATTCAAAGAAAATCGGCAGAGTTCACTGTCTGTTCTGTCATAAATATAATGATAATCACTTCAGTGGGATTTCTGTGGGATTCCTCTCCAGTTCATTCTTTCTGTAATTCCTACCTAGGCACATGGTAAGCATCTACATTTTCTATGGAGATTGTTGGAAAGGAACTACACATGCGACTGACTTCTTCCAACTGGAGAAAAGCAGTTAGCACAGACATGAAAGGAAATTGAACTATAAGATCTTCTTAAATGTTAATGACTTTATAAATGTATAAATAATTATTATATGTGAAAAGTACATACTTTCGATAAGTGCTTAAACCAGAAAATGCTGCCTGTGTTTGAATTGTGGCTCTCTAAATATAGTATATAACAGTTATGCCACCTCTCTCTACACCAGTTTCCCCATTGATAAAATAAGATGATAGTAACAACTTCTTCCTCATGGTGTATTGATAAAATAACAAGAAATTTATTTCCTGGTACATAGGAAACAATCAATAACTGTACTATCATGATTATCAAACATTTATTTAATAATACGTAATCATGTGGGGAGGTAGGCATTTAAAGCTTTTGCTTTTAAAATTCAAGACAATGCTGTAATTTCTTTTATTCTATGATTAGAAATAAAGGAATTCATTGTGACAATTCAATAGTAGTGGCAACAATTTTTAATTTACACAGTTGTTGAAGCAAGGTATAACCATGCTGATTCAAAGGAAAACAGGTGAAAAGTAGCAGATAAAATAATGTAGAAGGAACAATATCACCAAGTACTTATAACATGACAATAATCCAATACACAGGTAACCAGAGAACATTTATAAAATCACAGCATAAGCAAAGCACAGAGAAAAGAACACATGGCAGGGTCAATAGAGAGAATGGAGTCCCCTCATTTGGGGAACACCATGCTACCGCCTCCACAGATTCTGCCTAACACAGCAATGCAACTTATTCCAAATGCCCTGACATGACAGTTATGACAGTCAGAAATTTGAAAAGCCACAGAACAAGATAGCACTTAAAATCATCTAAAGTATGATGATCCTGTTTATTTGAGAAAAATTTGCAGATCAGTGGTTAAAGTTGAAATGAAGACAAGAAAGGCCCCAAACATCACCTCCGACAGAGACTTCTGCAGTACATGGGGTGAGAGATGAGAAGGGTTCAAGCTCATGTACTAATGAGCAAGCAGTGGACAGGCTCAGTGTCGGGGTCACTAAGGAGAAAGGGTCAGCAGGTGAATGGCTCTACTCTCTCATCACCCCCTATTCTTTTTCATCATGTTGGGTGTCTGTGTTTATCTAAGTTTATCTAATTATGCTGTGCGTAGGGGTGTAAACTGAGAGCTTAATTTTCTCTTTGGTTATTTGACAAACACTGTAAATAATAAGGACTTAGTCGTAAATGGAGTGACAACGATCAAAATAGCATGTTTTGCTCCCCTATCCTTTTATATTAGATTAACTGCTTCATCTGACAAAAAGGGTATCTTTGTTGGAAATGCAAACAAGTTAGGAAATCAACAGGTGCTGAGGAAGGAAATGTTTGTAAAACTATTTTGCTGACATCATTGTGATATCCCACTGGTGGGAGGAAGCAGCAGCTCGGGTGTCTTCACTGGCTTGGTCAGCACTGCCTGGAGAGGGATATCACGAGGAGCACGACAGGTTAAGGTTCTCTGCAATGTGTGCTCTTGTTGCCAGCATCCGAGACAGACACTCCCTCCACCCTGCCTCACTATGCACCAATTACTTGTGGAAGAGAATTCGACATTTTAAAAGATTATGTAGAGTGTCTGAAAGTAATTCATTGAAGAGTAATCAGTTTCATATTTTCACTGTAACTATATTTCATTGCAGCAAAATATGGTAAAGTCAATAAAAGCACATTAGAGTTAGATAAAACTATAGGGAGCTCTAAATAACTTGGCCTTTCCGTTTGTGGAGAATTGTTCAACTTAACAAACATAAATAAAAGTTGTTTTCTTGTATAATTAAGCCCTATAGCTAGAGAAATAGTAAGGTATTAAAATAGTTTTCCTTGATAACTTTGGTGTATATTTATTTATTTTATTTAACAAATATTTATTGAGAACATGCTAGGTGCCAGGCACGGCATTACCGACCGAGGACACAAGGTAGATAAGAGGTCACTCCTGCCCTCAGGGAGCTTACAGGCATGTTGAGTAGAAAAACAGATTTCTGTAAGTGTGCTGAGTGCGGCGACAGAGTCAGACTGCTAACTGGTAGTCAAGGAAGGCTACTTGGGAAAGGTGGTATGTGAATTGTAGGTTGAATAACATGCGATAAAGAAAGGAACTGAGTTACCAGAATTCCCATATCATAATATATGAGCTATCTGAATTCCAATATCATAGCATTTAAGATTTTCCTACTGGAATGGCAACTGTTCAGTCCTTCACCTTTTCATCCACTTTGATGGCCCCGCTAAAAAAAAAAATTGCTTATGACAAAAAAAATGATAAAAGAGAACAGGTTTATATCTTGCTATGAAAGAGATTAAAGGTAACAAAATAACATATTTACAGTTTACTATTGGTGTGTTTTCTTCCAAATACAGTGAAACATCGAGAGCAAGTAAATCCAGAAGGCAGAAAGTGGCAAAGGAAGCAGTTAGGTGTTGGAGAAGAACCCCCAAAGAAGGGGGAGGAGGAGGGGCAGGAGAAGGGGAGGGGAGGCTGGCTGTCGGGGAAGGACAGAAAAGAAGGAAGTAAAGCAATAGCAAGGCAATCAGGCATACAAACAGCAACATTCTGTGAATATCTTATTGCACAAGGGCAGCTTCCCGAGAAGAAAAGCGCGCTTTATGAGATGGGTCACATCTTTGTCGTGGTAGGTCCCCAATCTGTTCTCTAAGACTTAACAGTTGATATGGCAAATCATGTGACCAAAGTCTCAGAAACATGCCTTACTTGGATTTTTTCTCCTTAGTCTTATGTTGTGCCTTCTCAGGCCATGCAAATTCTGGGCCACACATTCATACTTCAGTGATAAATCCTCTTCTTTCACATTAGTTATTCTTAAAATGGTGCTTACACAAGTCAGGTTATTGCTAGAACTAAGAAAGCAACTTGTTACTCTGAAAGCAAACTTTGCAATTGCAAATTGTGAGGGGAAGAGGATGTTTTAATTTCAATATAAAAATACCTTTCATTTGACTCTTGCTTCTGTTGAATTCTGGCTTCACCAGAGTATCCCACTTTTCTTCCACCTACCCACCACTGAACAGTAATCCCAAACTGAGGGCCTTTTCCAAAGCAAGCAGAGCAAGTTATGTTTACTGTTTTTCCTGGATGAGAAATAAAAACATTCATCAATAAGATAAAATTCTGCAAATAATAGTTAACATGAAAAAAAAATTGTTGATTATCCAGTGTGTGTCATGCTGAATTCTCAGACCCCTTTTTCTTCTTTGGCACCTTCATCTTTCTGTGCCCTCACTAAAGAGGCAAATGATTCTGGTTTCAACAAGCTCACATTAAATACAGAGGCTTTCCCTTCAATATAAATTGAAATCTGTTTTTAACTAGTGTATTCCACACTTTTAAATTCCTACCAATTCTCTTCTCTCTAGAAGCTCCCTTTGTAAGTAAAACTAAACTTCTAGCTGACACTGCTAAAGTCGCAGAACTGAAAACCTAAGCTTTGGGAGAGGCATGTAGCCATCCCTTCCTGAGACCTCTGTTCCTGCCAGGAGCTGTGTTAAGAATTAGTCATCTGAAAGGTTATAAGGAGCTCAGAGTCTCTTGGGAGGTGATGATGATATAAACAATTGGAGCACAAGCTATTCTCGTGTTCTGGGAAAAGACTGACTAAGTGGCATGGGAGGACCAAGGGGGGAGTTATTTCTGGGAGCAAGGTCGCCAAGCTGCTCCATAAGTGCTGCACCTGGACTTGATCTGTTGGATACTCTGAGCATGTCTCAGGGAGACAGTACAGCATGGAAGGATTTCACAGAGGTGGTGATGTCTGGCTTAGCATTGAATGATGAGAAGGATGAACAACAGGGGCAAAAGCAGGGAAAATATGAAATGTGCATCTCAGTGTAACAAAAGTGAAGTGGTCAATGTAGTGGAGATCTGGGACTTGCCCTGAGGTTAGTGACTGCAGATGGGTCTGGCCAGGACCAGGCCCTGGGAGGATTTGTTTTACATGCTAAGAACAGTGAATCGTATCTCAGTTCTAATGGGGAGATGGGCAATGTGAAGATGGACAGTGTCAGAAAGTCTGGGTTCTTGTCCTTCTGTCAGTGTTTAGCCATGACCTTGGGGACATCATTGATCCCATGTGAGCCTAAGTAGAGTACCCTCAAGAATAAAGTGGGAATGATATCTACCTTTTGGATAGCAGTGAGAAAAAAATAAGGGAGCACCATGAGCTAAAAGTGAAATACAAATTTAAACTCAGTCCTCCCTGGTGGTGCAAGGGGTTAATTCTCAACACTATGAAGCTATCTGCAGCCACTGCAGCACAAGTTCAATCCCTGGCCACATGGCATAGCAGACCTCACCTGTCTCACCTGCTGCTCCCCTCAGCAGTGTATTTCAGTCAGTCTGCTGGTTCCGCTCCCCACCCTGTCTCTGGTGAATCCTCTCACCCCCTCACACCTCTGGCTTACACCCCAGCTCTTGTATGCATGAACAAATAAATCTTAATATATGTGTGAGTGTGTGTGTGTGTGTGTGTGTGTGTGTGTGTGTGTGTGTGTGTAAATTTAAACTCTACACATGGCTGGGAGTGCATGCCCCTAATTTCAGTAAAAACTCAGGGCCACACATGGTATTTATTTCAATTCTCAAGATCTGACCCCCAATAAGGGATGATAGATATAGAAGAATTTTCCAGGTACTTTTTACATAATTCTTCAAGTTTTCTTACCAATTTCTACTTCCTGTGTTTCATTTTGTGGAGGAGCTATAATTACTGGAAACAAAGAAAAACCTTCCACATCTTAAAACAAGAACAAAAAGAGAATATAAATATTAGGGAAACATTGGATGGTCATCAATATAAGACTTGTATTTTCATATTTCTGTTTTTTAGCAATGCTTTTTTAAATTATCCTGACAACGAACTGTGGAAACAAATACACACACACACACACACACACACACACACGCATTCAAGCAATACTCTCACATCCCCTATGATGCATTTCGATATTTTCTATTTTCTCATATTTTTTAAAAATGTTAGCTCAGTCTATTACACTAATGTAAGATCTAGCAATTGTTAGAAAAGCACAATTTCACAAGATAAACCTAACGGTCTAAAGGGGATTTCAAAAGATGCACAAAAGTGATAAATGTGTCAGTCCACAGTTCTGCTCACAGCTTTCTGCCATTGTGGTCTATTCCATGGTGAAGCGTTGTAAAACCCCAAATAAAATCTTTTCTCCAATATTACTTTGCCATGAGAAATCTGCTACACATATAGGTGTTACTTCATTACATCCACATTTCAATCCAGGCTAAGGAACCCTTACTCTTTCTAGATTTGATACACTTGATTATGAAATCTTTGCCCGATATCAGGTAGAGAATATAAAGTAAATTTGGGGAAAAAAATCTTTTAGAGTTAGGTGGCCTATTTGAAGTCACTGATGATGTTGAAAGCTTTGCAAACCAGGATTGCCAAACACTCTACAACATCTCTGCCCCTTTACAAAACTTCTCACTAAGCTTCTAATCCTGTTAGTTATGTTAGAAGTTAACCTGATATTTTTCTATTTACAGAACCTCTGACAACTAATTGGGAAAACGAAGGTTAATCTTGCTTGCCTAATAGTTGTTCTGCCATTTTAAAAAAAGCAACATTAAATTAGCATTAAGGTTATGTTATCTTTGAAAAATGAAGTCAGAGAAGAGAGAACAGATGTAGTTTCCAATTAGAAGCATAATCACCCTCTGAAATTTTTTAAATCTTGATAACACATTAAGAAAATCTTTCTGCGTCATAGTGGAGACTGATAAGATGAAGTAGGAGGAAACAGCAGGGAGGAGGATGAAATAAAGGAAAATCAACCAGAGGTTAGATTCCTCCCATATCTTTTACTGTATTTTGTTGAATTCAGTAGCTTACCTTTAACTACAAATGGTCTGGTTGCTGTCACACTGTAACTGGCTCCATTTTCATTGTGTATAAATTTACATGTATAATCACCTGCATCCTTGCTGGTCACATCATCAATCAGCAGGTAGGACATGTGTGTGTGGTACCGTGCTCCTCGAAGGGCTTTACAATTCTGAAATAAAAATTCCCCCTCCATTTTTAGTGATTCTTCACTAGCATCTATTTCAATTTGTCCTTTGGATCTACTCTCCCAAAATTTTCTTTTACCTTGAACCACTCAATAGGTGCTGTCCAATTGTATTTGTCAATTGTAGGACAAAATATTTTGGATTTTTTTTCTGATCCGGATGTTGCATCATACATCAGGTCATCTGGGATATTGCAATCTGCTTGTTTTTTATATATGGTGATATTCACATATCCGGTGTCATTGGAGGTAGGGCTGTTAAAATAAGCCAACCAATTTTAAAAACTTTTTTCACATTATAAAATAACTCCATCTAAATCTAACAGCTACTTAATATTGTTCTTGTTAAAACAACTGATATAGTGATTCTTTACTTATTTAAAAAATCATTAAAATCTAGAGTTTTAAATATTTTAGGTACCTTTGCAATCTAACACCACCCCTACAGTAACCTGAAAAATGACCCCCTTATCATTTCTGTATCTGCTGTAATGCCAAAAGTCCAATATAGAGAAGATAATTAATATTTATTGAGTTTGCTATGTACCATTCAAGATGGTAATATGGCCTCATTTTATTCTCAGAGTAATACGTTTAAGTGAGTTATTTTTATAAGGACTTTATAGATGAGGAAATTGAAAGATAGAGAAATAACTTGTCAGCATCACACAACAACTAGTGACAGAGTATGAATTTGAAACAGAAATTTGTCTGACCTAAGAACCTAGCCACCTCACTGTGTTCATCCTGCCTTCTGATGTAGTTCATCTGACATTTTGTGTGTACCAAATAGAGCACAAAGTCAAAACATTTAGCAATTCATATTAGAATAAGTAAGTTGTGGGCACAAGATCGGATGTAACCTATTTTGGTTTGCTTCTTGGTTTTAGGACCTTGGGAACTACCATTCTGTACCCACTATCGGCCCCCTGGATGCCAAGTATCTATTTCCCTGCTTCTTGTACTAGCTGTTCTTATGCTGGCCAAGTATGAGAGAGTATCTCATTTTTCTTGGTTGCTAGGAAAACTAGATCCTTTTTCTAATTGGACCACAAATTAATCACTGCAATCACACATCCAAATAGTTAGTTCATAGTCATCTAAACTGCAAACTGGTTTCCCTTGAAGTACTATTTTGTTCAAATCACTATATAAATCCAGCTGTTCCAGAAAAGTTTAGAAGGGGAAGGAAAATGAGGGCAGCTCAAACAATCAACTATAATGGAATAGAAAGCAGGTACAAAGATTCTGGTGGCTTCCTGGGTAATACCTTCTGACAATGCAAGTGTAAATTCCAGTATCATTGACTTCTGATGGAAGAAACTTAAGATGCTCCCCTGAGGCAAATACACGATTTGTTGTCTGAGTAGTGACACTTCTGTTGGTTTTTAAGTAATACCAATCCACAGGGTTTCGAGATCCACCTTGTCTAGTACATCTCACGATCAAAGCTTCCTTTTCCAGACCCCAGTATGACCTGACTGCAAATAAAAAAGAATAAATATGACCCTGAAATTATCATATAAAAACATTCCAATTTCTATATTCCTAATTCCCCTTCTGGCATTAAATTTAGAAGTGGAGAATACTTTAACTGACAATGAATAAATAATGACAAAGATCTTTTATGAAATGAGTACCCCAGATTAATGAATTAATTTAGAGGTGAATCCCCACAAAGCAACCACGTCTATTTACACAAACTATGTTATCAGCCAACAAAAGCTTAAGATACCTCCTTCATTCAGGTATGATGCTCAATTTTGATGCCTTTGAACATATAAAACTAAAATTAGGAGACTTTTTATGAAGAATTTGTTTTGATAGATTTGTGATGAAGAATAGCTATAGTGCATAACTGAGTTATCCATATTATAATTCAGCCAGAACAATATGACCAAAACAAACAATTCAAAACAAGGGAAAATTTCTTAGAATTACTTATTTTTTTTTTAATTTTAGTTGAAAAGCAGTACTTACTAAACAAAGCTGCTGTGGAATGTATGAGAACTATTAGGACTGCCAAGCACCAAAGTCTCATTTTCTGTTTATCAACGTAGAGCCAGAGTTGGCAACTGATTGTTGAATTTATTCAACTTGGATCCTCGTCATCTGGTGAAGATGCACCCTGCCAAGTGATTGAGGTGTGGTCCTTGAGATTTATAGTTGGAAAGAGTTGTCAGTGTCTCTACTGAAAAATAAATCATGCAAAATTACAAGTGATAAGTTTACAGTCATGATTTTTACTTGCTCAATACCTCCTAGGAAAATTAACAAAACACCAGGTATTTATTACACAAAAATATGTATAACAGAAAGGTTTAGATACAGATCATTGCATTAATTCCTACTAACCTTGTGGTCATTTAGGCCTTACAAAGTTCATGCTACTTCACAGTCTCATGAAAATGTACTGAGAGAAGCAAAATTTAGAGGAAGGAGAGTTTCTGGTTTTGAAAAAAATAAAAACAGAAAACTCAACAGAGCCTATAAAATACAATACTATAGATGGTAAAATAAACCACAGACAGCCACATAAACTGGCAGCTGAATGTGGAAAAACTTTACCCACACTCAGGGACACCTGGAAATAGTTATCACAAAGCGACTGGGAGAGTGACGGGTAAAGTATTAGTCAAATCACTGCGCTAGATAGAACACAAAAGCCTCAAAATGGTCCCTGCTCAACCTTATCCCCCAGATTCACCAGACAGTCTATGGTGTGTAAAAAATGTTATACTGGCTTTTTTCATTCAGCAAAAGAATCTTTTAGCTGTATTTTTTTTTTCTTAAAAATTCAGAGAAGGGATGGAAGCAGTATAGAAATGTACATATATGGGGCCTCCCTGGTGGCCTAGGGGTTAAGTCTCAGTGCTATGTCCTGTGTTCGATCCCAGCCAGGGAACTAACCCACAAATAGCACAGCAGCTCTCTCCTGTCTCGCCCGCTGCTCCCCTCAGCAGTGTATTTTAGTAAATCACCCCATTCTGCTCCCTACTCTGTCTCTGGTGAATCCCTCAACCTTTGCACCTCTGGCCTTCTATGCAAAAAAAAAAAAAAAGGAAGAAAGAAATATACGAATATAAAAATAAACATGATGATTCCTAATACATTTCAAGAAAGCACATTTCTTTGAAAAATGAACATTTAATATATAAAATAGCATGAATGAAAATGTTTTTATTGCAAACTTAAGATAAATAATTTGTGCTTACCCAAATAGAAGGACAAAAGGGACTGCACTCCAAGTCAATGCCTGAGCTAAAAATAGTTTCCAGCTCTGTAGCTCCTTCCTTGCTGTTCCCCTCAAGTATATGCACACACTCTTTTTATATTAAAGGGGAGACACTCAAGGACATCCTGCAATTAAATACTCCACCCACCCTGAAATTTGATTTTTAGCCAAAATTCATGACTTGTGGAAAAGTGCTGATGCATCATGTACCAAGAATTCTTGACCTTTGTACATAAATGTTTAAACCTAAGGACAACATCAACTAATCCCTTTAGAGGAAATAACCAAATGATCTCCTGTTTTAGCATCAGTTACTCAAACTGACATTATTTTGGTTCAAAAATATCTTGAAATCTTGGGACCCTTCAGACCTCCCTTGGCAGGTCTCTCAGTAGACACTGAGCAGGTGAGTTCAGCCAATCTGGACAGTTTTGGTACACAGAGCTTCAAAAGCAAAAATAAGGAACAAGCAATGGGAGGGGAGAAGAACTTTATGGGGCCTTGTACATGTTCTGTTTATGGTCCAGAATGTGATGCAGTCTCATCCTGAAATAGATCCCCCCTCTTCAGACTTCAGTTCCTGTAGTATTTTCAATTTGAATGAAAAAAAAAATGTTTTTCTAAGAAGTTCAGAGAAATAAAGGCAGGGTGTGACTAAGAAGTCTACCTTAAGGGGAGTGACAAGGGAAATGATAGCCCTCAACCCTTGGGCTCCTGCAAAACAAATGTTAATTGCAAAATTTGGATTCAGCTATGCATAATTGGCCTGACTTTATTATGAACAAATGCAATTTATTTTTAAATGTCACCACATCCCAAAAGAATTTAGGGAACTAATTCCAGACCAGCACAATAAAATAATTATAACAGCTATAACCTTATCTAGAACTCAGTCTATGCTACATGCAGTTTTATGGGACTTTTGAGTTACGTGTCTTAACAACTTCATTCTTACAACTACTCAATAAGCTAGGCACTACACTTACTGTCCCTATTTTGCAGATGAACACACTGAGTCACAGAGAGATTAGGTAACTTGTCTAAGTCACATACTTCTAAGAGATAGAGCTAGAATTTGAAACTGAGCAGGCTGGCTCTAAAGACCAGATGCTTAATCTAGGTTGTACAGTCAGGTGAGAAGGTTAAAAGGAGTTCTAAGTTCTAAGTAGATTTTTGAAGCCTGTTTGCAACAGCTTCTTCACCCATTTCACCCACCAGCCACCACCACCTCTATTGTGGCTTGGAGTATTCTGTGTAGGCCTCCCCATCTGCACGGGGCTTAAATTATGGACGTCAGTCTTGTACTCTGAGAGAAGAGATACAAAGTGCTTTCACCACTGGGAGAGTCACCGTGAGAAGTTTGATGTACATTTGAAGGGATCAATTCTGTTTATTGCTCATTCTGACCCAGTTGTTAAAGTTTGTATTATCAAGATCACACGAGTTTCAGCACAAAAACCACAGACTCAGGAGCAGGTGAGCTTGGACCAGTGCTAGGGACGGGGGAGGAGGAACTCTGTAAATTCTAGTTAATATTTTGTTAAATAAAATGGTATTGAAAATGCTTTATGTTTTGTATTCTAAAACATCTTTTAAAATGTTTTTATTAAATGTAAACACTTATTTGTTAAACTAGGCCATGTGAACATCAGGTTCTTCACTTAAAAAATAAGACTTTTGAGTTTTAACATAATCATGAAATCTTGCAAAAGCACGTAATAAAATCAAACTGTTGTTGAGAAGAATTTAGTCATTCATTCAACAGTTAAATCCTTTCATTCAAAGTACAATGCTGTGTGGTCCTTATCATCAACATCATTCAAATTTTACAGATTAAAATAAAAACCGAAGGATGAGACTGGTTAAATAATTTGACCAAGTTCACTGAGTTGTGGCTAGGCTTGAAACCAAATGTGTAGAACCTCAAAGCAAGATATTTTTTTTTCTAATAGCAACTAAAAAAGAGAGAGATTAGGATGGCAGTTTTCCTTCTTACATGTGTGACTGGTTTATTAAGCAAAATTAGTCTAATTTACCTTGAGACTATTCTTTATCAAGGATTGAAACCTTTTGGCTTCTAACTAATGCATGTACATAAATGTTTACAGCAACTTTAAAGGACAAAATATAAAAGACAAGGGCTACTACTTAACCAATCAATTAATAAAAATACAGATTTTGAGCAAACATGAATTTCTGCCATAGTCCCCCTTTTTAAGATTTCATAGAACTATGCTTCATTTAAAAAGTTAATTTAACCTAATTTTGCTGTGTTAATCATCCTCCCTGCAACTACTTCTCCCCATTTCCACCGGCACCTTCCCTGTCTGAATTATTCTCTTCTCTCACCTGGATTTTAACAGTAGCATGGAATTGTCCTTCCTGCTTCCAACAGTACAAATTTTCAGACTACTCCTTAAAGAGGGACTACAGAGATCCTGTTAAAAAGAGCTTATAGAACAATGAAGCCCAGATCAAATCTTTTAAACCCCCCAAATTACTCCTGATTTTGGAGTTATAGCTTTGAAATCTTGCATGTCCCTATTTACAACCAAATTCTCCAATATTGTCATTTAAAAACAAGAAACTAACATTTATTGCCAGGGTAACAGCCAGTTCTTGCATTTGGAATACTCACCCAAATGTTTCATAACATAGAAGACACCACACCAGATTTATTCTGGTGTGATAGTTAAATTAAAATACCTATCAACACCGCCCAGAGCTGGACATCTGTTGCCTGGTCTTACTGTAAACCATATCAAAAGTCAGGACATATTTTTCACATTGAACTTACAAGAATGTAAGTTAATCATTCAATAATTCTCACCAGAATAAGCCAAGGGGACTTTCCCCTTCATTTTATCAGAGAGCATTTTAGATGCACTTTCCTTCTATTTTTCCTGATGAAAATGTTTTCAGAGCATGTGGTGGCTTTGGGAAGAATCTGTGTGATGTTAGGTGGCATGTCCTGTGCCTCAGGAAAGACCCTGAGCCCAGTTCACCTGCTGTATCATCCTGGACGAAACAGGTATCCTTTTGATTCTTCTTTGCCACACTCCAAATTCTAGAGTTTCTCAACACTTACCTCTTTGTCGCCATCCTCCTCTAGGTCTCACCCACTTCTGCCCTGAAAACTTAGAAGCAAGTAGCTGGTATTTATCAATGACAAACTGGAATTAGCAGACTTTTTATTTCCAGGAATAAAATCCTAATCTCTTCCAACACTCCTACCCTCTTTTGCCCCCAGGAAAATCAGCTTCTTCCATAGACTCACCACAGAGATAACAGCGATGGAGCCACACTTTCCATATCTGATTGACTTCTTTCCTCACATATATGACTGCCTGCTATATTTCCCACATATCTGCTACTGGTTTTGCCTGCAAAGTACATCCTCCCTGCAACTACTTCTCCCCATTTCCACTGGCACCTTCCTTGTCTGAATCACTCTATTCTCTCACCTGGATTTTAACAGTAGCATGGAATTGTCCTTCCTGCTTCCAACAGTACAACTTTTCAGACTATTCCTTAAACAGGGGCTACAGAGATCCTGTTAAAAAGAGTTCATAGAACTATGAAGCCCAAATCAAATCTTGTAAACCCCCAATGTCTTCCCACCTTACCTAGAGGAAAAGCCAACAGCCACCCAGTGGCTATGAGGGCTCTCTAAGTGAAGCCACATATCACCTCTCTGACATGCCCTCTCCCATCTGTGTCCTCTTTGACTATGCCAGGCAATTCCTACTCTGTGCTTGCTCTTCCTTCTGTTTGGATGGTTTCTCCCAGCTACCCACAAAGCTAACTGTCTCACCTCCCCAAAGTCAGTCTTCCAGTGGCATCTTCTCAAGAAGGCTTAACATGATGACTCCACTTTCTTTTAATTACTTTTTTGCTTCTTATTACTTTTTTTCATTGAGGTGAAATTTATATAACAATCATTTTAAAGTGATAATTCAGGGGCATTTAGTACCTTCACAATGTTGTACAACCATTACCTCCCTCAAGTTCTAAAATATTTTCATCACCCCAAATAAAACCCATACCTATTAGCACTCCCTCCCTCATTCCTTCCTTCTCATAGTCCCTAGAAACCACCATCCACTTTCTGCCTCTCTAGTACCTATTCCTAATATTTCATATCTATGGAATGATAGAGTAAGTGCCTTTTGTGTTAGCCTTCCTTTATTTGTTATGGTGTCTTCAAGATTTAATGATTCATTTTAACGATTGAATAATATTCCACTTTATTATCCACTCATCCTTTAATGGACATTTTGGTCGCTCCTACTTTTGACTATGGTGAAAAGTGCTGCTATGGACATTGGTGTCCAATAATTGCTTAAAATCTGATTGATTTGAAATTGCAATGAGCTCTTCCTATTGTCTCTCTCCTTACCCTGTTTCCTTACCCTTTTTCTAGAGCCCTTGTCACCTTCTAACATCCCATGTAGTCATTGTATTTATATTTATGTTCTGTTTTCCTCCACTAAAATACAAGCTCCATGAAGAAAGGTATCTTTGTCTGTTTTACCCACTGATACAACTCAAATGCCTGAAACAGTCCCTGGCACAAAGTGGGTGCTAAAGCGTTTCACTGAATCAAGTAACACAGTAAACTAGGTGGAGAGGTTGGGTGTGAAAAATGATTTTATGGATGGATCAGAGCATAAGCAGTGTGTCCTCCACCATGTTATTGCATCTCTCTGTTTAAATTTTGCCTTTTTTCTTCTATCTTATGGTAAAATGAGGCCCAAGTCACTTTTGGAAGGTCCCATGACAATTCCCTGGGACTGAGAAGAGAGTGAACATTGAGAAAGTTAGAGGAGCTTTATAGACAGAGAAAAGACAGGCAGGAGAAACAGAGACATTTGCCATGGGAAATCCCGGCAGCACTCCAAGGGGAAGTCCACGTGAAATGACCAACCTATACTAAGGTTCCTTGGAGACTAATATTTTATGACCATTATATAATCTCTCTCCTACTAATTTACAGACTCTACTGCTGCAACTTTTATTTGTCATCCAATTAATGGATGACTTCCTTTGTCTCTGGGTCAGTATGGCCTTTATTTTCCCAACATTAGAATTAACATCTATACATTCCATGAGAATTCAAAAAATTTACCTGGACAATTAAAGTACTTAGATAGTCAAAACATTGTTAAGAGATAAGAACAAACTTGGAGGACCGATACAACCTGACTTTAAAATATCATATAAAGTGTGGTATTGGGGGCCTCCCTGGTGGCACAACGGGTTAAGCGCAGCACTGTGGAGGTGTCGGTGGCTGCAGCAGGTGTTCAATTCCAGGCCAAGGGAGATTCCCACATGGCACAGCAGACCTCTCCTGCCTCACCCACTGCTCCCCTCAGCTGTGCATTTCAGTCAATCTGCCTGTTATGCTCCCCACTCTGTCTCTGGTGAACCCTCTCACCACCCCACACCTCTGACCTGCACCCCAGCTTGTATGCAAAAGCAAATAAATCTAAGAAAAATTAAAAAAAATAAAGTGTGGTGTTGGTATGAAGATAGATGTACAGATCAGAGGGTCAGAAAATAGTGTCCAGAAATAGATTAAAACAGACAAAAAATATGTTTTTTATGAAAGTATCAATATAAGTCTATGGAGAAAGTGTAGTATTTTCAAAAGGTGATGATGAAAAAACTGACTATGTGGGGAAAATGTCTTACCTTACATTATATACTAACAATCCAAAATGGATCATAAAAAATTACATAGTAAAAAATCGTCATAGCTTGGAATAGGAAAATATTTCTTACATGAACACAAAATCACTAAGAATGAAAGAAAAATAAGAAGGACTTCATCTAAGTTAAGAATGTCTGCTCTTCAAAAGACATCATTACAGTCTGAATAGGCCAAATCACAAAGACAGAATGCTCATTATTTATCTATCTGATGAGAGACTTGTGTCTATACTTCATACATAAGTCTTACAAGTCAACATGGTGAAGAAAAAATAACCCATTTTAAAAAAATGAGAAAAAGTCTTGAAGTGAGATTTCACAACGGAAACAACTGGCCAACAAACATGTAAAAGGTGTTCAAAGTTATAAGTCATGAGAGAAGTGCAAATAATTAAAACCACAATGAAATTCGACCTCGTAGCTAATATTACAAAGACTAATAACAGTAAGTGTTGAGTATACTATCTGATTCCATTTACATAATGTTCCGAAACTGCAAAGCTAATGAGTGACTACCTGTGATGGAAGATGAGGGAGCCCAGTTAGCTATAAAGGAACATGAGAGAAATATATAAAATGACATCTGTTGAAATGATGATTTCATAGGGTATCCATTTGTCAAAACTTATTGAACTTTGTACTTAAAATCTGTTCATTTTATTGTATATAAATTATATCTTGGTAAGTTGACAAACAAAACCAAAAGTTAAAGAACTCTACGCTATGGCTCAACAATTCCACTTCTAGTATTAACCCAGGAGAACTAAAACACTTCTTCTGGAGAATGACTAAAGGAAAGGGGTTGTTCCAGTCATTCTTCTGGAGAATGACTAAAGAACACCATGAAGAATCACAAAGACATCATGTTCTGTAATTGAAGTTTTTTTCAAAATAAAAATATTACCCTTCCCTGACAAAAATTATGCTAAGCCAAAGAAATGAAACACAAAAGAGTGCATATTGCATATTACACTTCTATGTAGACCAATGACAGGCAAAATAATGTTTCCCTTTTTAAAAAAAAAAATTAAGGTAACATCACTTTACAACCCCATGTGTGATTTATAGGGAGAGGATCACACTTCTCAGATGTATGTTACCACAGCACGCCTACCTCCAAGACACCAAGGAAATTAATTTATTTTACAGGAAATCATAAAGCATGTGTTCCAGATTGGAGGAATTTGATAGGAAAGGGGAAGGGTTGAACTTTCTGGGAAAAAGATCTTTTCCTTATATTCTGGGATAATGATTCTATGTATAAATACAATCATCAAATATCATTCAACATTTAAGATCTCTGTTATTTCTCAAGAAGCCAAGATAGAAGTAAATGAAGACACATTCTTCCACACATGTAATAGGAATTCCAAGACCCAGATCCATTTCTGGAATAGCCGGAGAAATTTCTACTACAGGCACTGCCAATACTTTATCAACAAGCTTCCCATAATAAATGATATGTAGAGGGAACTAATTTTTTTGGAAAATGATTCCAAGAACAAATTGTCCAAAACAAATCTGTGATCTTTTCCTCTCAAAAATTTTCAATGATTTCCCTCTAAATTTACTTCAATGTTTCCATCTTAGATGAAGGACAATCATCAAGGCTTATTTGTAACCTCTTGGGTGAAGCAAAGATGGCACAATATCTGACAGAGATAACACCACATAGGTACTCCCCATTCAGAAGGACATCACCCACTGCCAGAGAGTTTGGCCTAAACTTGTGGCTTTCTGGATTGTGAGAAGACCCCAAGGAAGGGCAGTGGAGCATAGTGGGTGAGCCTGAGGCAGGTGTTATTGACTTATCAGGAATGAAAGAGTTTAAACAACTAGTATGGTAGCACAACAGAAAGATACATTCTGAGAAATGCATTGTTAGGCAATTCTGCTGTTGTGCAAGCATCATAGATTGTACTGACACAAATTTAGATTGTGTGGCCTACTACACACCTAGACTTGGGGGAAATGCTCCAATTTCCAGGAAACAAGGCTCAAAACTTTTTTTGAAATGAACATAAGCACTTTTGAACATTCCAATCCGAAGATATCAGAGTCCTTCTCTAGAATTAAAAAAAAAATGAGTATTTTCACAACAGAACACTCTATTTTAACCTCTATTCTACTGTTTATATAAACCCAAGGAAACGTGTCCCTCTTAAACTGGGATTCAAGAGACTCTTATTTTCTTTAGAGCTAATGTTGCTGCTCAGGTGGTGAATTGAAGACATTCAGATACCAGTGTATAGCATGGACTTCTTTTAGCCAAGCTTCTAGTAGATACTGGCTGATATTTTTCCATCAACTAAGAATAAAATACTTATTCCTTTAAGTCCTGTAAGTCCTAGAGCCTATGGTAGGTACTAGGGATGGATGAGGAGAGTAAAAAGCAAGAGTACCCAGGAACCCCAGACGCATCTGCACTCCACCCCCTTTGCTCAAGGATAAGTCCCCATGCTGGGAACCTCAGTTGAGTACAGTGTGGCAAAGAGGTTGAGGGGTCCAGGGCACAGACTCACCCCTCAGTCCCTTCACTGCACTGACTATAGTGTTTAGCAGAAGTTGCAGGGGATTCTCCACTCCCAGTTTAGAGCAGACTCAAACGGGCACCTAACATCCACACTCAAATCATATTTAAGAAAATTTTCAAAAATGGTCCAAAAAAAGCATCAGTAGTCTTGAATAGAGTCCACAGTTATTGAAATTCAAAGTTATTCATTTATCTGGGAATAAACTATAAGCTCTTGCCTAAATCTCAGCCACATATTTTTATTCTGTTTTTCCCTCAGGACATCGTCCCTTTCACCTGGGGCTTGGTAACATGCGGCCCCAGAACCAATCCCACATATTCCACCCAGCTATTCTTGTGCCCATATTCAGTCTTATTGTATTGAACCTAAGTTTTCACCAGGATTTGTGTGGCATCGTAGGTCACTGTCAGAGTTAAGTCAGCCAGTCTTGGTTGCAAGTCTCCTTCAGAGAATTATCATAAGAGAATAGGATATGGCAAATGGGAAGCACTTGGCTCAGGATTTGGCCTGGAGCAATCTCTCAGTAAATAATTATCATTGCTGCTGCTGCTCTGTTATGACAAGTGTGCTAAGGACAGCTGTGTCCTAGGCAAGTTGGAGCCTCCCACTCTTTGCTCAGATACCCTCTGTCATTCCATTTCTCCATTTTCCCCTGGCTGAGGCTAGTCCTTAGTAAAACTAAAAGACAACATAGAGGGAAAAGCTTCATGACGTAGTTCTTGGTAATGATTTCATGGATGGATGCCAAAAGCTGGGGAAAATAAACAACAACAACAAAAAAGAAAAAGAATAGGACTGCATCAAACTAAAAGGTTTCGGCGCAGGAAAAGAAACAATCAAGTGAGTGAAAAGACAACCTACAGAATCAGAAAAAATACATGCAAACCATATATCTGATAAGGAATTAATTTCCAGGAGACATAAAGAGCTTTTACCATTCAATAGCAAACAAATACAAACCAAATTAAATATGGCTGAAAGACTTAGCTAGACATTTCTCAAAAAAAGACATAACACAGCCAGAGGCAAATGAAAAGATGTTCAACATCACTAATCAATGGAGAAATATGAACCACCACCACCTCACAGGTGTCTGCTAACACACTGGCTGGGATGTGGAGAAGGTGTGAAAACCTTATCCACCGGTTGCGGGAATGCAGAAGAGTACAGATGTTATGGAAAACAGAAAACATTATGAAGACTCTTTAAAAAATTTAAAATAGAAATAGCATATGATCCTGCAATCTCACTTGTGGTTTTTATCCAAAAGAATTGGAGTAAGGATCTCTAGGAGCTATTAGTACTCCCATGTTCATTGAAATACTATTCACAGTCGCCAAGGTATGGCAACAGCCTAATGCCCATCTGTGGATGAATGCATGAAGAAAGCCTCATACTGGGCCTCCCTGGTGGTGCAAGGGGTTAAGTCTTAGCACTATGAAGCTATCAGCAGCCACTGTAGCATGAGTCTATCCCCAGCCAGGGAGCTTCCCACATGGCGCAGCAGACCTCTCCTGTCTCACCTGTTGCTCCCCTCAGCAGTGTATTTCAGTCAATCTGCC
>PVIJ01004482.1:52504-117286 GCA_004024925.1 Scalopus aquaticus
GGGAGGGAGGGAGGGAGGAAGGAAGGAAGGAAGGAAGGAAGGAAGGAAAGCAAGCAAGCCAGCCTAGTACTTATGCACAAAGGAAAGCTATTCAACCTGAACTTGGAGGACACTTGGCTAAGTGAAATAAGCCAGTCACAGAAGGACAAATACTGCATGATTCCACTGACATGAGTATCCTGGAAACTCAATCACATAGAATCAGAGTGGAATGGCATTTGCTAGCTGCTGGGGTGAGGGGAGAGTGAAATGGGAGGCAATCAACAAGCATAAAGTTTCAGTTAGAAGAGATGAGTAATTATTAGAGATCTGCTATACAATACCGTGCCTCTACTTAACACTAATAATACACTTAAAATTTTGTTAAGACAGTAGATATATTAAGGGTTTTACGAGAACATTTTTTTTTTAAAGGCCCCTCTTGAGGACCCAATTTCCCCAGCATATTCCTTCCTTTCTCTAGTAAACTGACTTGGTTGTTGCTAGAGTTTTGTTCCATATCAAAGGTATGTTTCCCTCCACCCTGAACTAGTGCCCTACTCCATGCACACACAGTACACACACGTGCACTCACAATTTTAGCATCACCACTGCTGAGAGACCCCTGCATTTTGTCCCACCCACAAGAGTGCATTTGCCCTTGGACACCAGCCTGGCATTCTCCCACTGGAAAGGCAAGTATCTGAAAACCAAAGACACTCTAGACACCTACGTGAGCTGTTCATCCACAGCTCCAAATATAGAGGCACCTGGTTAGCAAAGTACTTTGAGACTAATTCCTTCACCTAAACAATACTCAAGAACAGAGAAACTGATGTTCTGTTGGGGATTCTGTCACATTCCTTTCAGCAGCCAGAGCAGTGTGCCTGCAAGGCACAGAGGTAATAGTTCCCAGAGCAGGAAAGGGACAAAAATGACACTGATGAGGGCTGACATTACTGTTTACTGTTAGCTAGGTACCATACTAAGCCCTTTACACCCTATTAATCATTAGAAACAACCCTGGAGCTTGGTATTAGCACTAATACTGGTTTTACAGGTGTGGAATGCTAGCATTAAGGAAGTTAGATGAGTTGTCGAAAGTCATGCATGCATTAAGTGTAAGAGCAGGAGATAAATGCAGGCTGCAGAAGTTCAGAGTTTTCTGCCTTAAATATGACACATGGAATAGCAGTAATGGGATGATACTATCCATTATGCAATCTGAGGGGAAGCTATACATGAATAGTTTGACCTCAAGAGCGAGTGAGATAATCGCTGCAGCCAGAGGAATATTAACTCCTATTTCTCTGCTCTTGGAGGAAGTTATGCGAACTGATACTCACTGGGTAGGTCTTTAAGGCCACCTCTCCCACTTTCAACTTTCTATACATTGTTGGGCAGACTCCAGAGAAAAAAAGAATGAAACCATCCACCAGAGGGTAAAGAAGACCCCCATGGTAAGTGTGAACTCAAACACGTTTTTCACTACCCACCCCAAGAATGCCTGCCCTCACCATTCACACCTGCTCTCCTCTTAACCACTGTTCTAACTTCCCATTTGAGATTTCCATCTCCCCTATGAACCTGATTCCATTTCTCCACACTACATAGCTCTCATTTGACCTTTCTGTCCAGCAGTGACTTACTTCGCAAATTCTTTTCCTTTCTTCAACATCTGAGTAGATTCTGTCTCTGGATTTTAATAGATTCAGAAAGAAAAATTCTAGTATATGAGCACTGCAAGGCCCCCTTCTTCCCCTACCCCCACATGATTGCTTCTAACACATTAAACCGAAGTTCCATATTGCACAGAGAAGACTTCAAAGGACTTCATCAATCTGTAACTTGGTTTCACCATTAATAATACAACTTTTTCAAACCAAAAAAAAATAATGATAGCAATATTATTATTAACCTAAATTTTAAAATTCCATCCCCTTTAAAAGTATTTTTGAAAAACATCCCAAAACACTTACCATCAGTGAGTTGTACCTGAGTTCTTTCTTCCTCAACTTCCTACCAACAGTGTTTATTAACTCTAAATACCAATCTCTCTAATAGCTCAATGCTTAATATAATAGCTTTTTGTTCTTTAAAAACCTCCCATCTTCCTTATCTGTTAAGACACAGGAAGTAGATGACTGATTAGTTGAAACTGAAGAACAGTGTTATTATCAAAAGTCAACTTCAGTTTTTTGTACTTGAAAGATCTCTGATAAAGCCATGCTTCCAATTTTAAAATTATCTCCATAGATGGTCATACTTCATCTTAACTCTATTTTACCTCCCTTATGGGTGATTTTCTCAGCAAAACTCCCCTATGCCATGTTGGTGGCAGGTCATTCGGTACCCTTAGAGTGGGTTGGCAGTTGTGACTTCCTGTAAGCTGCAGCTCTAAGAGAGTCAGGGCACATTTCTGCAGCAAGTTTTATTCTATCCACATCAATGTAAATGTTTTGGAAACTCTGACACATATTGAGTGCTAAAGTATATGTCAGGCTCTGGGTGGGGTAGGGGAGATTTTGAATATGCTATCCCATGCACTCTGTAGAGGCTTAATGGTGCTCAGAGAGATTGGCTGATTTCCTTCCCCAAGATAACAGCCAAGGGAAAGACAGAATCCAAAGTCTTTATAACTGGTTTCTCCACATGCCACCATATGACCTGTCGGATGATTATAATACAGAATTGTGGATGCATGTCACAGTTATTATAATTCTGAATAAACCAACTTGAATCAGCTATGCATTTTTTAAATGTTGATGACTTTTGAAAAACCAAGATGTGATATAAGCCAAAGAACTCTCTAGTATAGTAGAAAAAAACATAAACCTTAGACACAACCTACTTTCTGCTCTTAATAGCAGTTTGATTTTAAACAAACCCCACCTCTCGGAATCTCTTGTGCAAAGGGTATTGTCAAGATTAAACTAATAATCCACATAAAGAAGAGTCATATTAATAAATATTGGTGATTTTCTGCCTATCATGTATTCAGCCTATCCTACCCACCTCAAGTGTGTTGTTTTTAAAAAAAATAAATAAATAAAACAGTTCAAAATTTATTTTCTTTCATTTTTACATTGAGTCCCAAGTCCCACCAAAGAAGGAAACCACATAAATGAGAAAATTGCAATATTCAAAATTTTTTCAATAAGGGTAGGTTATAAAGATACTATAAAGTAACACTTTTTCAAAGTAGATTTTTAAAAGTCAGTCTTTCTGTCATGGTTGCGCTATGGTTCTGCCCTAACTTTAGATCTCTTGATATTGATCCTTTATCATCACATGAATGTTAGGGCAGAAACTTGGGCCAACTCTGCATGAAATTTATCTCTCAAAGAGTCTCTCGGCATTAACTTTTCCACAGTTGTTTCAAAGAGAGTGAATAATATTTTCAGTGTTCCTGTTAATAGTTCAAGACATTTAGTGAAGTCCAGGGAAACTAACGCACTCTAAGGTCTAGCAAGGTTAGCAATAAAGAAGGTAAAATTTAAGGGAAGACTGGGGAAACTCAGTGGCCCTGGGCTGCTTGAGGAATTTTTCTCTTTAATAATCTCTCTATCTAGAAGAGGTCTGTAAAATATGGAATTCTTAGACTCCTGCTGAGGCTCTAACTGGTAGGGAGAAGTGAGGCTTGCCCAAGAGGGGCCAGGCCTGGCCTTTTTGAGGATCTCTCCTAGCCTGAAGATCTTCAACTATGCACCACAGGTACCATGTGCCCTCAAGACACATCCACTAAAAATGACTGTGCCCTAAATGAAATGGTTCCAGAATCAACTGAAGGTAATTCTCCTCTAGGCGAATGTGAACAACTCACCATTCAACGACATGAAAGGAAAGACCAAACTTGGTTAAACTTGTTCATCTGCAATGAGAACAACAGATTGGTGCTGCTGAAGAGCAGAAGTGTGTGTGTGTGTGTGTGTGTGTGTGTGTGTGTGTGTGTGTGTGTGTGCGCATACATGTGTGTTCATACATGTGTGCAAGCACTTGTTTGTGTATTTACATGGAGAGGATGTCTTGGGTCTGCACCCAAACCAAAATGAGATTTAGTAATATCAAAATTTCACTGAATTGTTCAAACTAAAAGGTTAGTTAATCTTCCTTATGTTACAGGGCAGGAGAGGGACACCCCCGAAATCCCAGACCTGCCCTGTTCTCAATGGGTTCTGCCATCCGCCACATCAATCCAAAGCATTTAGGACCTTTTGTGGAAACCAGACTTTAATACAATTAGAAAAGAAAAAGACAAAGAATATATTTTCTAAGTCAAGCACCCAATGCTATCCAACTCCTCGTGGGTAAAAGTCCACCCAAACGGGATTGGCCCAAAGCAAGTCTTGAAAGCCTGCTACAAGTCTAGAACAGCTTTTGGCAGGGACCCACACACAAGGGTCAGAAACAGCCAGACAATTCTGGGAGGAACTAAAATACCTTTCAGCAGGGACCCACACATAAGGGTCAGAAACAGCCAGACAATTCTGAGAGGAATAGAACAAAATCAAAACCAAAATCAACACAGCCATCGTTAACTTCCCCATGGGTCTCCACCCACATCTATTTCAATCAGACCAGGCCAGTGCAGCTTCTTTACAAGTCTCTCTGCTCCTTGGGCCTCTTCTGGCTCTCCATTCTGCTTCCATCTCCTCCTGTCTTCTGTCTGCATTCTGTGTCTCCTCTGTGTGTCCTCTGTGTGTGTCCTGTCTCTGTTCTCAAGCTTCTTATATCCTGCTCAGTTCCACCCTACCTTGGGTGGGACAGGGAACCTGGGACACACCCTTTCTCCTGGGGACCACCCTGTTACACTTACACCTTAGAAAGCTGGAAATAATTAGTTCAGACCCACTACCAATTACACAGCTCTTGATAACCCAGAGTCCTCCCTGCTATTCTACTACTTCATGGGACTCATTAGCTTCAGGGCCCCGTGTCATGGCTCCTGTGCCCAGGAGTCTCCTCTCTGTTCTCTTCAGCATCGGCCCAGATCTCAAGTCCTTCTCCAGTTCATAAGAAGTACATTTATGGGCCTCCCTGGTGGCCTAAGGGTTAAGTCTCAGTGCTATCTCCTCTATGCCCTGAGTTCAATCCCTGGCTAGGGAGCTAACCCCCATATGACGCAGCAGACCTCTCCTAACCGGCCCAATGCTCCCCTCGGCAGTGTATTTCAGTCAATCTGCCTGTTATGCTCCCCACTCTGTCTCTGGTGAATCCTCTAACTACCCCGCATCTCTGGCCTGTACCCCAGTTCTTCTACACACACACACACAAAATATATATATATATATATATATACACATATGTATTTTTAAAATCCACTTACACTAAACATTTCTAAAATGTGATGCTCTAATAAAGGATTTTACAGCACCGAGCAGACCTTGTGGCCCCCTTCCACCCGCAGGGCTCTCCTTCCTCCTCTCGCTCTTCTCATCACTGGCCTTCCCCTCCTATCCCAGAGATGTGCTAGTGCATTTCAGTTCCCCCCAGTGCCTCCCCCGAGATGGCAAAAAAGCTGTAACCTTTTAGAAATAAGCTGAGAAGGTAGATTGCAAATTCCTTTTTCTTTGACATACTTGTCTTTGGTTCACCTTCACCACCCCATTAGCAACCTGTACCCCATCTTACACCTTCTTGCCTCTTACCTAGTTGCTACAACCCATTAAGTAGGCTGGCCTGTAAGACTTGCTGCTTTACTGCCCCAAGGAGTAAAGAGTTTCTTGAAAAGTAAAAAAGTCTTATAAATACAAATGTTGGGGGCCTCCCTGGTGGTGCAATGGGTTAAGTCTCAGTGCTATGAAGCTATCTGCAACCACTGAAGCACAAGTTCGATCCCCAGCCAGGGAGATTCCCACATGGTGCAGCAGACCTCTTCTGCCTCGCCCGTTGCCCCCCTCAGCAGTGTTCTTCAGTGGATCTACTTGTTCTGCCCCCCAACTCTGTCTCCAGTGAGTCCTCTCACCACCCCACACCTCTGACCTACACCCCAGATCTTATATATATAAATAAATAAATCTTTAAAAAATAAATAAATATAAATACAAATGTTGGAATGGTTGATAAAGGAATCTCAATATCTTTGATAACAAGAATTAGTAGGATTAATGTTTTAGCCCAGAAAATTCAAATAAAATCTAACACATACTCAGAAACTTTACTTGTTTGCCTCCACCATCACCCTGGGTCCCTGTTCACCTCAACATATTTAATTGAAAAGAAAAAAACTCAACCTTACATCGTGGTCACACTATAGTAATTTCATTCAGTTATTTTATGATTACATATAGGTCATAATCTTTAAATTTTCGCGAGTTTAGTAGGCTGTTTTGGTTTCACGAAGCAGTTAGCCTTAATAATTAGTTGCTACTTACCCTAATATAATTTGCATAGATCAAAGACTTTACATTGCAGTATTCTTTCTCTCTTGCTTTGAGAAGTTAAAAAATTAAAACTAAGCCTGAAGGTGTTTCACCCTCAGTCCCCTACGCCTATTCCAAAGTTCACAAAAAGATCCTTGCTTAGTTGGAAATTGAGAGATGCTTGATCTGAGAGTTAAGGAGTAAGTTATATGGAAGCCATAAATTCAACGGGAAGAAAAAATAATTTTGATCTCAAAATAGATTTTTATAATATTTTGCGTGTGTGCGAGCATGCGCGCGCGCACACACACACACATACACACACACACACACACACACACTTGCCTCTTCTGTCTCCAAAAAAATAAAGAATGAAAAATGTTAATTCAGTGGTTTCTGTGATGGTTCATATATCCCCTGCTAGACGAGTAGTTCACACAAAAGAATGAGCAATTGAGTAGCTAAAAATTGTCAGTTCTCAATAAAAAGAAACTTTAGTGGGTGTGGCACTCAGCCTCCCAAGCGGGCCCCAATGGTTCCTGCCTCCCATCATTCACACCCATGTGTACTCGCTGTGAAGGAAGCCATAGCACTCCACATGCCATCAGCCACACTAGAGAGGTTTGGTGTAAATATCCCATTTCTGGTCAAGTGTTTAGATGTGTTCTTTTCTGGACAATAGGTTGATCACAACTTTACGAAAGGCCCTGAATTAGAAACATGCAACTAAAGCACTCTCAGATTCCTGACCCTTGAAAATGTGTGAGATAATAAATGCTTATTACTGAGGTCACTAAGTTTTTGAGTAATTTGACAAACAATAATAAATAGTTAAGAGTTGAAAATAATGTCTGTAACTCTTTTCCTTGTGTATCCATTGCAGGGAGACAGAAATCAGAGATACTTGCTGATATAAAATAACTCGATCACCATGGGGTTTTGCATTGTATTCCCCCCATAAAGTAGTCAAAAAACCAACTTCTACTCTTACATAATAGGCTTTTTGCTCTCTGTGTTGTCAGGAAGCTGCTTCTACTTTATCTTTGAGGTTTCTGTTATCAGAGGAAATTTGTATCTTACAGATTGTTCCACAGTTCTGAAAAACACTCCTTTCCTAGTCTAATCAGATAAAATATCTTCTCTTCCATATGCTTATGTTGTAAATTCAACAGATCTTTGCCCATGAATCAGAAACAAATTTGTTTTGTCATAGGAAGCGCTATGTAATCATTCATGCCCCCTTTAGAACCTAAGATCTGCCCCAAGTCAGCGCTGGTCAGTAATGACATCTGAGAGGCCTCATGAAGACAAGTCTCTATGGAGAGACATCTGGCTCCCAGCAACACAGCAAGCAGGCAGCAGCAAAAGGAAAGGCTATGGTTATTGAGGTCACTGGGTGGGAACTAGGGCTAAGCTGTGGGAGGAAGTTTCCTGGTCTTAGGCAAATAGTCTTCACCTGGATCAGAAATGTTCTTGCAGAGATGGGATACCTTCCTCTTGTAGTGACTGTTGCTTCTGGAAATATCTAACAAATGCTTTGCCTCCTAACACAATCAAGGTGTAAGAGGAAAGTTTGATCTGAAGGTTGATGTTCTCAATATTTCCCCTGTGTGGTGCTTTTACTCTTGGATATTCAGTCTCACCCCTTGCTTTCTACTATGGTAAAAGCTGATAAGTAGTTCATATTCCATTCTTCCTCCTATTTAAATAAATGTCAATTATTTCCTTCATGGCATTAGTTCTTCTAAAACCAAGAATCTAGAAACTTCCATTTGAGGTAGTGAAAATTTAAACATGATCTTCATTTGTTGAAAATCCCCCCCTCCTATAAATATTCATTTTAGATTATCTTCTGAGACCAAGTACAGATATTTTTAAACATTCAAGAAAATTTAGACATAGGAAGAAAAAACGATGGCGAAAGGAAGATGGTGGTTTCACAGAGCTCACCTACATAAGTTTTCAGAAAGCTACTTTAGTCATTCACTCAAAATTGTTTTTGTCTTTCTTTGAGATCCTGTTCAGTGCTCCTGAAATTAGCTTCCCTAATTGGCATCACACTAAAAAACAAAACAATTTATTTGCCAGTATGCTTGTGTAATACACAGTTCATAATATCTAACAGACACTATCTATCCTTAGATCTAAATCAGAAGGCATCAGAATATTATGACATAGAGCCCTTTTAAAATCCTGTATTTCTGACTACATAAGTAATTTTCATAAGAAATTTTGAGTATTTCTAATTATGATCCCTAATATTCAGAGATAATCATCTTTAACATAGCCACATATTTCCTGTCAGCCCTACTTCTAAGAGTGTATGTATGACTATAATTGTGCAAGTAATATATAAATGTTATATATTATATGTACATATATACATATATACAAATATTATATATAATATATACACAATAAAAGACATAAAAGAACACAAGGAAATGGAAAGTCATGTTATTTATCTAGAGGAGAAGACAATAAAAATCATAATGGATTTTTTTTGGAAATGACAAAATAATACTAAAATTAAATAGAAAATAAACAAAAATGACAAAAAGTTACTTTCTAAAATTGCTTAGCTATAGTAGGCTCTGATTCCATCCTCAATAATCATCATCATTATCATAGTGATAAACTTATAAGGTAGAACTAATTATCTCCACTTGCCAGATAAGGAAACTGGGCCATAGAGCAGTGAATGCATTTGCTGGCTTACCCTGCAGCCAGGTGGGGATCACAACATCCTGTCAGAGAGCTGTCTGCACTATTAACAAGTATCTGTACTGTTTCTCAACTTTCCAGGAATATATGAGCCCAGACAGGGAAATGTGAAAAACTAGTAAAATGTTTGAGAAATAGGTGATTTATCCTCTTGGATATTGTCTCCAGATACACTGCTATGCAAGAAGTTTTTACTAAGATAATATGACAGCCATGGGAGGATATAGTTTGATGGAGCAGAATAGAAAGTTTAGAAATAGATATAAACAGTAATAAGAATTTATCACAAGATGACAAAAAGACCTATCAAATCTTGAGAAAAGAATATATTTTTAAGTAAATGGTTTTAAGACCATCTTAAATGTATGTAAATATTACAAATATATGTATGTTATTTCACCACACCCACCACCAAAGCCCTCCATTGGATTCCCCTCTCTCCTTCATTCCCATCCCAATAAATAGCCCCTCTGGTAACCTTAGTTATTAAGGAAATTTCTTCAGACAGAAAGAAATGGTATCAGTTAGAAATCTGAATCTACATGAAGTAAAGCAGAGCACCGGAAATGTTAATAATGTGGATAAATATAAAGATTTTTTGTTTCTTACTATTTAAATCACTTAAAATTAAATTTTTAAATTAAAATATAGGAATCATAATAAATGCGGAAGTGGGAAATTATAATTACAGCAAGGTTTAAAATATATGCAGAAGTAAGTAATAATAGCATAAAAGCCATGGAAAGAGTAATGACGTGTACTTTTGAAAACTATTTTACAACAGGGGAGCTGTTAAAATATCACTTGAAGATAAACTGTGTTATTTAAAGATATTTAAACACCAATCAAAACATAGCTAAGGTATCTGTGTTAATATAAAGTTAAGTAGAATTAAAAAAAAATTACCAGAAATAAAAAAGATCATTTCATAATGATAAAGAAATAAATTTATCAAAAGAATCTAATAAATCAAGATGTTTATGCTTCTAAAAATGAAGTTTCAAAATATATGAAAAAAAAAAAACCTGAGAAAACTGCAAGGAAAAATCCTGAATTAGAGATTTCAATATCCCTATTTAGGTAACAGAAAGGAACAATAGAAAGTACTGCTATAGAAGCCTTAAGAAGTGTTGTCAACCAAGTTAACCTAATTGACGTTTATAGATCTCTCCATCCAATAGCAGTAAACTATTCATTCTTCTCAATTACACTGAAATATTTTTCTTTGATGGACCATATTCCGGTCCCTAAAATAAGTCAATAAATTTAAAAGGATTCAAGGCATATAAAGTTCTCTAACAACAATGGATTTCAATCAGAAATCAAAACCAAAAAGAGACCTAGAAAACCCTCAAGTATTTGGAAACTAAATAACACATTTCTAAGTAATTCATGGATCAAAGAAGAAATCAAATGGTAGATTAGCAAGCTTTTTAAGCTGAATGAATACAAAGACACAACATATCAAAACTCAAAAGATGGAGCTAATGTAGTACTTAGACTTTATAACACTAACTGTCTATATATTAGAAAAGAATTAAACTGCAAATCAATATTCTTGGTTATAGTCTTAAGAAAGTACAAAAAGAAGATCAAAAGAAAAACAAAGTTAGCAGAAGAAAGGAAATAATGTAAATCAGTGCAGAAAACAACAAATGGCATACCAAAAAGCAGCAGGAAAAAAATCAATGAAACCAAAATCTGGTTTTGGAGAAATGAATAAAGTTGATAAATCTCTGGTTGGGAAGTGAAAAAGGAACTGAGACAAATTACTAATATCAGGAATGAGAGCAGTGACACCATTCAAGTTTCTGCAGGTAATAAAAAGATAATAAGGGAGTATTATAAGTAATTTAAAGGAATGATATATTGATATATGCAATAGCATGATATATGCAACAGTAGAGAGTGCATTCTGGATGATTCCATTATGTAAAATTTTCTACAGGAAAACTAAAACAAAACAAATGTAACTAGAAATCTAACCTAGAGATCTGTGTAATTGAAGCTACCAGTGGGGGGAGACTGGAGGGAGGAAAACAAGGGGGGTAGGGTGTCCAATGACGGAGGATTATGGGTGCTTTTATGGTAGATGTGGTATTATGTAACATACATCTGAAGAGGTGTGTATTTATACCTCCCAATTATATGTGTGATTTTGTAAACCATTATTACTTCAATAAAAATAATGCAATAAATAATATTTTTCTTGTTCTAATATTTGGTTTTTGACCCCCTTCCATGACAGAGTTCCTAAAACTCTTATAATTCCCTATGTCATAAGAACACTAGGAGAATATTTTGTTCTACAGAGATGACTCTGGTCTGATTCCTGGACGGGGGGCAGGTGGCCAGAAAAAGCAAACCGTAACAAGAAGCTTTGAGTTTTCAGTCCCACCCACCCACTCCCTAATGTTATCTCATAAGTAAAATGCTTCTCTGAATTCTGTGAACTGCTCTAGAATATTAATTGTACCCAAGGGCTGGGGGGAGTCATTGAAACTTCCCATCTGCAGCCAATGGGTCAGAAGCACAAGTGATAATGGGCTTGGGGCTTGTGGTGGGGTGGGGGGAATAAACCCTTAAGGGGTCCTGGGACTAAACCCCTAACCTGTGGAACCTGGTGCTATCTCTGGATACATAAAGATAGAATTGACTTGAATTCTACCACACCAGCTGGTATCCAAGCAGTGCTTTTTTTTATGTGGGAACACAACCTCCTACCCACCCCCACCACACACACACACATGTTGGAATTAGGGATACAGAATCCTAATTGAGACCAGAACATGTTATAACCAAATTGGGAGAAATCAGAAGGCTTCTAATGTTCAGGTTCTGAGTAAAGGAGTTAACATTCCAGGACCTGTAGTTAGGAGGAGGGTTAGCCAGAAAGGAAGCCTTGTGTTTCTTTCAACAAGGCCCCCATCAGCTTAGTGACACTAAGTTAGAGAACTCTGGGACTTCTCAACATCACTCCTTTTACACTTGAGGCTCTGTAGTTGAGAAGGCAACTCAGCTTGGAGTCGTAAACTATGAAAATTAAACAGGAGATTTTGAACACTGTTTTTAAAAAACCTGCTCAAAAAACAGTGTTGCCCTTTTGAAAGCTAACTTGCCATCACACAATTTCATGGGTAAAATGAATTGTATCAACATTTGCTCAAAATACTCAGTAGAGATCTATCTTGAGAAAATTAAGTGTAAATTTCAAACAAAATATAATTTCAGAGATATAATTTGATATCTCTCATTTGATAGTGAAGTCAAGTGATGTACAAGACCCCATGGCTATTTTGTGACAGATTCAAGGGCAGACCCAACAACGTTGCTGAAGCAGAGCTCTTTACTCAAAATGTAACAGGGTGGTCTCCAGGGGAAAGGGTGTGTCCCAGGTTCCCTGTCTTACCCAAGGTAGGGTGGAGCTGAGCAGGATATAAGAAGACTGAGACACAGGGAACACACAGATGGAGGACACACACAGAGGAGACACAGAACCCAGACAGAAGACAGGAGGAGATGGAAGCAGGATGGAGAGCCAGAAGAGGCCCAAGGAGCAGAGAGACTTGTAAAGAAGCTGCACTGGCCTGGACTGATTGAAATAGATATGGGTGAGAGACGCGTGGGGAAGTTAACGATAGCTGTGCTGATTTTGGTTTTGATTATGTTCTGTTCTGCTCAGAATTGTCTGGCTGTTTCTGACCCTTGTGTGTGGGTCCCTGCCAAAAGCTGTTCTAGACTTGTGGCAGGCTTTCGAGACTTGCTTTGGGCCAATCCCGTTTGGGTGGACTTGTACCCACGAGGAGTTGGTTAACATTGGGTGCTTGACTTAGAAACTATATTCTTTTTCTTCTCTGTCTTTTCTAATTGTATTAAAGTCTGTTTCCACAAAAGATTTAGACCAGGGCAGGTGTGGGGTTTCGAGGGTGCCCCTCTCCCGCCCTATAACAAAAATAGCTGACTCATATCTTTTGATCTTCCTTTTCTCTCACCATTGCTCTATCCAGGAACCTTCTGATGGTCTGATCTGGAAGAAAATTGTGTGATCTTGACAAGTTCGCCTAAACTCTAAAAGAAATCACAGATACCTCAGCTGTAAAAAAAGAGAGAGTGCTGAGTTGATAAGAGTGTGGAAAAGGCTAGCACAGTGTCTGTCAATAGTAGAACCTTAATTACAGCTAGTTTCCTTTAAAGTGCTAAAGATATTATTCTCAAATGACTGTAGACTAACCATTTTGTAAAGAGAATTTACTAGTTAAATTAGTGATTACATGTACTCCCCCCATAGACATGATAAGGAACATTGGGAGAGTTGAACGCATAGTTAATGATGGAATTCTTACAGAAAGGCTGTAAGGAAGAAATCATTTTTGTTGCCCTCTCCAATTATAGCACATGGATGGCAAGCTTCACCTAAATATAGAATAATCCCTACTTCTGCAGCTAACCCTTTATCTTGATGTGGGTATAGAACTTATGTGCTTTGCCCCCAGGGACTGATCAGGACACCTTGTTAAGATTGGAGCCATGGGTGGGTGTTGGGTGTGTTTCATTGGAATCACCCTCCCTAAGGCCAAAATCCAGTGTTCAGTTTGACCCACCCTTCATTGATAAAAGGGCCAGGATCTTGCTCTCCAGCAGCACCGTGCATTGTGCAGCCTGCTCCGTGACTCCCGTGTATTAGTGTGGTCTTGCCCAGTGCAACATCTTGATGCAGCATATAGTAGCAGAATAAAATAGTACACTAAATATTTCTATGGAGAGAGGTGCATACTATTGGTGAAAAAAATACCAAGCTATGTGATCAGCCTCAACATGACAAACATCTATTGCCTATATGACAGGTTTGGCAGAAATAGTGTAGATTCTCCTGTTGATAGGCGGTAAGGTAGACTCACTGGCAAGCGAGTTGCTATCATAAGGATGACAACTATACCCCAGAGGAATCCAGGGCCCTGAATGACTTCATGAAGTTGATCTATCCACTGGCCCAGTGTATCTGACAACCCACACACTGCTGCGTGGGAGAGGAATAAACATGTGTCTTATTTGAGTCAGTCTATTTTGGGCCTCTTTTTCCCATTCTAACCAATGCAAATTCCATGTGTATACACAGTGTCTAAGTGATGTTGATCATGACTAACAACATTAAGTACAGTTTGCTGGGGAATGTTTACAGTCATCCACAGGCATGTGTGCAAGAGTAAAGATAAGGACATAAATTAAAGAGATGATCATAATAAGGAATTAAAACTACTTTCAGTCT
The DNA here is from genome assembly GCA_004024925.1 of Scalopus aquaticus. Classification (NCBI taxonomy): domain Eukaryota; kingdom Metazoa; phylum Chordata; class Mammalia; order Eulipotyphla; family Talpidae; genus Scalopus; species Scalopus aquaticus. The sequence goes on from PVIJ01004482.1 coordinate 66,836, forward strand.
CCGATTTTCTTTCTGTTCTCTTTCCAGCTTGCTTGTGGAACACCTGTTATGCCAGAACCTCTACTAGGGAGGTGACTACAGATGATCTCATTTAATCCTCACCCCAAAACCCCCACAGCTTCCTTGACTTTAACACCCCACACGTTACTCGGCAAGAGGTTTCTTTCTTCATTTTGCATGCACAGGCATCATGACTAAGATGTGAACACCTACAGTAAATGTTCTAAGTGTCTTTGTGTAGCAGCTTGGGCTTCTGATAACATTATGTAAAATTCAAATGGGTTTGTTTTTTAGACAAGGAAACTTATTGCTCCTAATGAAGATATATTTACCTAATAGAAACAACATTTTTCTTCAAATGAATGCAGACACCTGCTACACATTTAGCTGGATATTTATAAACACTGGGAATATGATCTCTTGTGGAGGAAAAGGTACCTGATGGGTAGACCATTCTTGGAGGACAGGTCTTGGGAAGGTTTTACAAGGTCAGCACTTAAGTCGGGGTGGCAACAAAGCACCAGAAAGACCCCATGATAAAATGAAAGGATATGGGTTTGGGGCCTAACTCCACCACTAAGAAAAGTAGACTTTCTGAGCCTCAAACTTGGAAATAAAGATGATGGTACTTATAGGATCATTGGTGGGATTTTGTAAGATGATGCAGGAAGAGCACATTATAAAATGTGCTACAGTTATGTAGCACAGTTATGTTATAACTGTGTTATAATATATGTTGTAACTACAGTTATGCACCACAAGCTGTGGTTTCTATCTCATTGCTCTATTACCTGACCCTGATGCTCTTTAGAAGAGTTATAAATTTACAAAGGATGTCAATTCTTAAAAAACTGATGTGAAGCTACTCATATAAACTCTATGTACAAGAGAACATTTATTCATCCATTTATAGAGTACATGTTGTTCTTTACAAAGGCATGTTTCGCTATGTCTCTGCCAAGAGGACCCTGACAGATACCCCACCACCACTAACGTAGCATTCCTTTGGGTTCAGTGTATGTCTCCCTGCTGAAATGACACTGAACAGAGACTGAACAGAAATTTTTCCTATCAGTCACTACATTATAGTATGAATCAATACAAGCTCCTTTACCTGACAAACACATAGGTGAGTAGGGGTTTAGCTGGAATGGGTTCCTAGAGCAGCATGAAGACATGTGTTATTCCCAGGCCAAATTAACCAGAGTTGCATGGACTATCTATAAAAAAGGAAGATCCTGGCAAATGTCTACTTCACAAATTTGCCTCAAACCAAACCACAACTTACATTCCTAGGGTAAAAATTGTCATGTGAGGTACAAATGAAAGTCATGATATAACCGGGCTGAGTCCAAAGTCCAGTAAAGGAGGTGCCCCCTGGAGGGGGTTTGCTGATGAGAATGAATAGCCCCAGGGAAAATGCTAAATTTGCAATGTGGGGTGGAGAGTCTGATGAGAAATAAAAGGGACTGAAGGAGAAGGGGAAGAGTTGTCATGATGTAGGGATAGAGGAATCAGCGGCAGAAAATGTAGCCGCCAAGATTGAGAGTTTGGAATCAGACGCCAGAAGTTTTTGAGCTGCCGGGATATAGAGTTTCGGATTGAGAGTTTTTGGAATCTTCAGTGACTTTGCGGCCAGCGACTTTGGAGGCTTTGCAAGTAGCCGAGCGACAGAAACTGCGCCCAGTTTTGTTTTTACTTCAGCCGAAGGAAGAAGGCAGAGGCCCAAAGCGGGTGCTTTCCTAAAATGCGTGAGTGCAGTCTGTTGGGCCGTCTGGTCACTGTAGTTGCTGTTTGCAGTGTTGACTTCAGTAATTCTTTCCTTTTCCCTCTTTGTTAAATAAATCCCAATGTTGTTGTTGTTTTCTAAACCTGAGTAGTCTTGTAAATGTGCGCTCAGCGCAGAAGCAATATAGTGACCGTTGAGCAATTGGGGCACTGCCTTTGGCAATTTTCAAACCTCATTTGCCCACTATCAATGACACTAGCAGGTTTCAGACTTTCAAACTGCTGTTATTTTGAAAAGAAAAAAAAAAAAATTCTGAGGCCAAACCAATTTCCTTTCTTAAAAAATTCTCAGCCCTCTGCCTCTGCTACCTAGTCGGGGAAACACTGTCTTCCTCACCCCAAACTGGGGTTTTGAGCGAGGGGGGTTTCCTGGGTGATATAAGTGTCACTTGGCAAAGTACTTTAGTTTTCTAGAGGCTCCAAGATAGTTCTCCCTGAGCAAATGAAAAACACATGGGAATGGAGACCTTTTCCTCACTCTGGAACCAAAATTTCCCTGTGTTCTCCTCATGCTGTTCTATACACAGGCCACAGGGCAGACCTGAATTCAGGAAATTGGTTTAAGAATCATCCTTTTTGTTAAGATTCCCACCTGGTTTGCTGAATCAGCTTCCCATAGGTGATTCCTATCTCTGCTTCTCTGGGTGAAGATCCCCCATGTTTTCTGATGCAGTGCTATTGCTTCTCTCTCTGTGGCCTTTATTTTCCATTGAAAGTTCCCACATCTGAACTACATTCACCTCCACTGCCTCAGCCACACTCAGTCACAGACAAACCTTGGAGCCAACCTGAAACTGGTGGTCCTTGGACTTAAAACTTGTTTTTAGAAATTCTCTCCTGGTCACAAACTTCCAGCCTGCCTCATGCCTCATTCAGTCATCTTCCTAAAGCTGCTCTCTGTCCGGCACTAGCCAGACTCTTCCTCAGTCCACACCTATTCACAAAGGCCATTTGTTACTCTCCTTCCCTCCTAACCTGGCCTTTTACCTGTTTCTCCATTCATTCCTTCACCCCTAATTGTCTCCCTATCAAATTCTCCTCAGGCTTACACAATACTTCCCCCACCTTCCTCATGATACCACCATATCTCCATGAGTCTCTGCAGACCAAAGGGAGTCTTGACTCTGATGATAAAATAGATATAGATGACACTGCACTTTTCTTCAACTCAAGTCTCTTTATCGTCAATCATTTCTCCTTCCCTTCTTTCACTAGAGAAAAAAAAGTCTCTCCCCCCATTTTACTCTCCTCATAATCTCATACCACCTGCCATTCCCTCTTTCCTTCCGTAGACTCATCCTCTTTGTCTACAAGCATACCAGTCAACCCAGTGCTCAGGAAATCTAGAACAAAGAAGAATGTTCCTCAGCCTTGCCATGATATGCTCTAGGCTTATGTATAGAAGAAAAATAATTTTCCCTCTTCCCTCATGGATTCTGGTTTGAGACTTCCCTACAATCAGAGACAAAATCAAACAACAAATTTAATTTCATATCCAGGAGAGCCCCACAATTAAATGAGTATCAAAACATTCAGACAATTGAGGTTTATATACCATGCTGAGCTAAGGAAAGGGGTTGGGACTAGGACTTCAAGGAGGAAGACAATTCACAGAAAGGCAAGAACAGATGTTTACCCTGACACAAAAGTAAGTTTATCAGATAGAGAATATGATCTCTATTAAGACCTCTTCCTGGCCCCCTTTCTAATCTCTTTTAGGCTTCTATGGTGGGGACTGGAGAGTGGTGGCTGGTAAAAACTTTTCTTGAGTCTGCTGTGTCTTGATTGCCTTTGGCTAAAAAATAATCTATATACCAAAAAGGCACATTTTGGGGGTGACATATTTTGTACCCCTTCGCATGCTTTCTCAACTTCACCAAAAAGAAGTCCCTATACTACTGCTCCCATTTTTGCACAACAACCCGCTCACTTCTTAAACCTAAAATGTGGTACCCCACCTGCCAGTCCTTTAAAATTGTTCTCATTGAAGGCTGTAAGATCCTAAACACAACCAGTGGGTTCCTCTCAGACTCCCTCCTTCTTAGTCCATCTTTACCTCATTATCCTTTCGCTCTCCCTTTCCATGTGAGGCACCAAGGACTCTGTGATGGCAATAGCAGCTTCTACATAGTCCCTGCAATGCTAGGAAGTGGCAGGCAGTAGGCTGAACATTTACATACTCTATTTTACTTCCATCTTCATGACAACCCCAGCAAGGAGCTATTGTTTCCTATTGTGAGGAAAAAAAAAAAAAAGGAAACTGAAACTTGAGAGATAATATAATTTGCCTGAGGGCACACAGCTGAGCTAAAATCTGAGCATGCGCCTCCATTTTAGACCATAGGACAAGGGCACTTGCAAGTCAAGATCCTACTTTCTTGGCTCTCCCAATGCTGCACTGACTTTTCTTTGCAGCTTCCACGCTCTCTCCCTGTCCCTACATGTATGCCTGTGCTTACAAATGGTTCCCTCACTCCCTGGCTTAACACACTGGAATCCTCTCCCTTGCCCCTCACATTCAACCCAGTGCTAAATCTTATTGACTCTCACAACACAGTATCTCCCCCATATGTCCTTGTCTCCTACCATCCACTGCCAACCTCATCAGGTACTTGGTACCCATATCTTGGATCGTTACAGAGGCCTCCTCTCCCTTCCTGGATACTCAGTTGACTCATTTTCCACAGAAGATTCATTCTACAAAGATGAAATAAATTGGGGGTCCCAAATTGGAAATAAATGTAAGCTTTACTAGTGTTTAAGAAGTATTGAATAAAGCCAAAATAAATACTGGAACACTTTCTAATAAGCCCATCTGAGAATCATCATATACTCAATGTAATTTTGACTCAAAATTTGTTAGAGCTCAGCTATTTTGCAAGTCTGTAAAGTTAGAGATTACTTTGTAGAACACTGATAAGTGGAACAGGTTTTTGTTCCTGTCTCATACATAAGATAATACAGCGGAAATGGAGTAAACAATTTTGCATCGGACTTAGCAATATTATCTCAGTATCCTCCCCCACTTATCAGATTTCTGTTTCTCAGAACCTTATGGAATCAATCTCAACATTCTGTTGTCCCCACATTAATTAAACTTTGATGGACACTATTCTAATGAGAACTATGGTTTCAACAGTTTGAGAATTATGCTTTCACATTGGGCGCCTATTTTCAGAGATGAAGTTCTCACCACCCAACCTGCCAGTCAGAGAATATAATTGGAGAGTCTGCTTAGGTTCCACAAAGTATGGCACAGGACATGAGAATCAATAGCTACAACTCAGGAGTCCCTGGTATCTGCTAAAGGTTTTGCCCACAGCAGCCATTTAAAATCACATCTTCCACGACCATCTGTAAATATCTACTTATTGGATATTTACGTACAAATCCCTCACACTTGTATTTTGAGAAACCACAAACACATTGTTCTGGAAGATTTCTGAAATACACCGGACCTAATATAAGTTCACCTCTAAGAAGTTGGTGTTCAACTATTCATATACTCTTCCACTGGAAGAAATTTCCCAAACCTAACGGATTTTGTATACATAATATGTTGTCTTGATTAATAATTTATGTAAATTCATAGATTTTAGGTGCACAGCATTATGGCTTTTGACAAATACATAAACCTATATAGCCAACACCTTGATCAAGGTAGAGATCATTTCTATTACCCCAAAAACTTCCCTATGCTCATTTACTTTAGTTATATCTTAGATAATAACAAATTACACTCCAAACTTAGCAAGCATTCTGTTTTATTACCTCACAAGGTTTCTGAGGGGCAGGAATCTGGCAGTGACTTAGCTGAGTGGTTCTGTCTCAGAACCAAGCTCAAGCTAGTGTCCACAACCACTTCATTTGGCACTTTAAAGATTCTGTTCCATTATTTCCAGGCCTGCATTGTTTCTGATAATAATACAGTTACCTTTATTCTGGTACATCTAATATGTTTCCTCCCCTATGTCTTCATATCACTGGTTTTCAACACTAAGTTATGACATTATTTTGTGTTTAATCTATTTGTGGGCATTGAGCATATTGAACTGTGGCTTTGTTTTTCATCAAAAATTTTAAAAGTCCCATGATTATTTCTTTAAATATATCTTCACTTAAACCTCATATTTCATTCTGAGTCACAGATATGGGACTTTGATTTCACATATTTTATACTGCTTAATATTTTTCCACAATTTCCTGAATCCCTTTTATTTCTTTTCTTTTTTGGCCTTTTCTCCCCTCTCTATGTTACAGTCTTAGGTTCTATTACTATGTCTTCGAATTCACCATTTCTTTTTTGCATGATTTAATCTGCTGTTATGCACATTGAGTGACTTTTTCATCACAGATGTTATTTTTCTTAGGTATGAGATTTTCATTTTGTTCATTTCCTTTCTTTTTTTCTTTTACCTGCCATTTTACTATTTACAATAGATGTCCCATTTGATTGTTTACTATGGGCATATTTTTGTTTTAAACTTTGAAAGTAATTATAATAGCTATTTAAAAGATCTTTAGTAGTTAATTCCATCATCTTTCTCACAACTGTTTATTCTATTGACTTATATTTCTCTTGACTGGGAGGGATCATAATTTTTGGTTTTATGAATGTCTCATAATTTTTTATTGTATGGTGAATATTTTGAGCCTACGCTGTAGTTTATCAGAGTTTTGTTAGTTCCTTGAATTTCCAGTAAGAAGTAATTTACTTAGGCATCAGCTTGACCCTTTGAAAATTTATTATAAAGCTTTACTAGGGTGGGTCGAGAGTAGCCTTTACTCATGGTAGATTAGCTCTCTATAGGCGGAAATTTATCAATCTCTCCATTCTGACTGATCAGAGTTTGAAAATGCCTACTCTGAGAATTTTGGACTCTATTTTTAGCCCAAAGTGCTTCTCCCTGCATGTTCTTTGCTGCAAAGTGGGGTTTTGCCAGCATTCTGGAACTCATCCGGTGCATGTACAGATTGATATTCTGCCAAATCCCAAAATGTCTCCTAAGCAGATTTGTGGTATGTATGCATCATTTCCTTTCTTTTTCCTAGTATTCTCACTATCAAAATTCAAGCCATCTCCAAACTCAGGTCACTGTCCTCTCGGCTAAGCATCGCCACAGTGATGCGTGTTTCCCTGGACCTGTGCCACAGTTCAGGAAGTGCCTCCAAGTAAAAAGCTCAGGCAATGTGGCCTAAAGAGTTTTCCTTCTTTTGAAAAATACGCAGTGCATGCTGTCCAAAGTCTAGAAGAAGTTCATAGTACTGTCCACTTTTCTGATTGCTTATGGTTAAAAGGCTAGATCAACACCTGTTACTCTCTTACTACTGAAACATCTATTTTGAGTATAACAACTTCCCCTCAAAATTATTTAATAGATCACAACTGCTAATAGAATAAAGTCAAAGATCCTTAGCCCAGAAATAGGGTCCCACACACTTTATCTCCACTTTTTTCTTACCAAAATATTCTACACACACACAAAAAAAGAAATACCTCATGTTTTTCAGTCCAATTGTTAGAATCAGAGTCTTTGGTTCAAATCCTGCCTGAACTTTGGCTCTCTGATTTGTAAAATAAGAATAAGAATCATGATCTACCTTATAGGAATTGTAAAGAAAAAATAAAATACTATGTATAAAGCACATAGCATAATGTCTGCTTTTTAGTAGAAGCTCAACCACTCTGGATATTAATGTAAACCATCCTATTCCCTAACTACACTGTAATTTTGCCTAAGGACATATTTATAGCTTTTTCATCTCTCTCTTTCCCATAATCTAAAGCTATACAATAGAAACTACAACAGTTAAAAATATTGTAAATAAAGTTTGTATATTCATCCTGCAAATATACACTGAGTAAGGGTGGTGTGAATTAAAGACCAAAGAGCCATGAAAAGCAGCAAGAATACCACTGGGGGAAAAATCAGATATGGCCTCAGCTCTAACAAAGCACACAGTCTAATGCCAGAAACAGACACTGATTAAATATTTACAAAAAAAAGCAAAAACAGACCAAACGTAAATTATCTCCATGCTTCTTAATTCAATACATTTTACACTCTCTTGCCCAATTAAGTATTCTACTCAAAATCATTCATGACTTCCTATTACCTTCAAATGAAGTCCAAAATTCCTCAGATAGTGACAGCTGCCCTGCGGAGAAATATGAAAGCTTACTCAGGAAACTTGACCTAGATTCACGTGGTCAAGGGAGGTCTCCCTAAAGAAGCATAACTAATCTGTGAGTTGCAGGAAGAGTGGCCATTAACAGGGTGAAGACAGGAGGAAAGAGAATTGCACACAATGGAAACAGTACAATAAATGATGACAGGAAGGAGCATGGCAAAAACAGAACTGAAAGAAGGCCAGCAGAACTGGAAAATAGAGCAGAACTGGTACAAGATGAGGGTGGAGATGCCTGGTAGAGTCTTCAAGGTCATGAGCAGAATTTTGATCTTGAACATACGCGCAATGGGACCCAGCTGGACAGATTTAAGTATGGAGGTTACTCAAGAACAAATCAGAAATGTGTGGAGATAAATGGGACATATCAGTGTTTCAGTTATTATTGCTGCATAACAAATATCCCCAAATTTATCAACTTAGAATGACCTCTTTACTATGACTGATTGATATAACTGATTGCTTCTGGAATTTGAACCTGCAATGGGGGTGAAAGGGAGAGAGAGTGGAAGAGGGTAGAAGACAAGAGAAGGAAGGGTTGGCTTGCCACTGCTCCACTTGTCTGAGACTTCAGCTGAGAAGAGTTGAATAATGGAGGTGCCATAGCACTCAGGGGCTAGAATCATCTAAAATGTTCCCTCACTGCTTATCTGGGTCTTGGCCAAGATAACACAAAGAATAGAACTGCCAAACAAAATGCTTAGACATGACTTCTCCATGTGGCAGGTCTGCCTGAAAGCATGCTCATCTCAACATCTCAGGGCTCCCAGTCTAAGTATTCCAGCAAGCAAGTTAAAGAAGCATTGCCTTCTATGATCTATCTCCAAGGTCATACAGTACTACTTTAGTGACATTTTTTTCAGTCAATATGATCTCAAGTGCACCCAGACTCAAGAGGACAAAATGAAAATGGAAAAATGCCATTGAAACTTTGATAAGGATTACATTGAGTCTATATGACTTTGGGTAAAATGGCCATTTTAACAATGTCAGTTCTTTCAATCCCTGGGTATGAAATATCTTAACATTTCCTTTTGTTTTCTTCTATTTCTTATAAAAATATCTTATAGACTTCATTGTACAGGTCCTTTACCTCCTTTGTTAAGTTTAATCCTAGATACTTAATTCTCTTTTACACAATTGTCAGTGGATCTTTTTTTCTTGATTTCTTTCTCTTCATTTGCATATAGGAACACAATTTATCTTTGTAAATTGATTTTGCAACCTATAACTTTACTGTAATTATTTATTGTTTCCATTTCTTTCTAAGTGAGATTTTCAGGGCATTCTTTGTATATTATTATGTCATCTTCAAATAATGATAGCTTTTCTTTTTATTTCCCATATTGAAGTCCTTTTATATCTTTCTCTTGCCTGATTTTTCTATCTAGGCCTTCTAAGAATATTTCAAATAGTGGTGCTGAAAGTAAACATTTTTGTCTTGTAATAGATCTTGGAGGAAAAAGCTTTTCATCAGTATGATATTAGCTATGGCTTTGTCACATATGGTCTTTATTAAGTTGAAGGATATACCTTCATCCTTTTTTAATTGTTTTTATAGATGTTGAATCTTATAAAGTGATCTTTCTACATCTGTTGATATGATCATATGACTTTATCTTTCCTTTAGTTGATATGGTAAATACATGATTGACCTTTGGATGTTGAGCCATCCGTGCATCACTGGAATAAACCTCACTTGGTCATGGTGTGTGATGCTTTAATGCATTGTTGAATTTTGCTTGCTAAGATTTGGTTGAGGATTTTTGCATCTGTATTCATTAAGGACGTTGGTCTGTAGTTCTCTTTTACAGTGATGTCATTGTCTGCTTTTGTTTTCAGAGTGATGTTGGCCTCAAAAAAATGTGTTTGGAGAATCCCTTCTTTCTCAGTTTTTTTGGAATCACTGAGATGGTGTTAGCTCATCTTGCCATTTTGGTAGTGAAGCCATCTGGTCATAGGCTTTTTCTTATTTTGGGAGATTTTTGGTTACTATTTCAATTTCCTTGCTTTTTTTTTTTTTTTTTTAATCAGGCAATTTCTTGCTGATTCAGTCTCAGAATGTTGTATATTTCTAATAACTTGTCCATTTCTTCCACATTATTCAATTTACTGGAATACGGATATTTATATTAATCTTTTAATCTTTTATGACCTCTGTTTTTCTAGGATGTCTGTTGCAACTTTTCCCTCTTTCATTTCTGATTCTATTTATTAAAGATCCTACCCCCCTTTTTTTCCTCTGTGAGCCTAGCTAGAGGTTTGTCTATTTTTGTTTATTTTTTTTAAAGAACAGGCTTCTGGTTTCATTGATCTTTTGTACTGTCTTTTTTTTATTTGTTTCATTTATTTCTGCTCAGATTTTTATTATCCCCTTTCTTCTTTCAGCTTCTTGGTTTTGTTTGTTTATTTGTTTCTCCCTTGCTAGTTCCTTAAGGTGAAAGGTAGATTATTTAGTTCAGTTCATTCTCACATCTTGATGTGGGCTTGTTTTGTTATGCTTCCCTCTTACTGCTGACTTTGGTGCATACCATTGGTTCAAGGAGATTGTGTCTTAATTTTCACCTATATCCAGGTATTTTTGAATTTTTTTCTTTGATTTCCCCATTAACCCAGTAGTCATTCAGTATTGTGTTGTTCAATCTCCACATATTATTTTCCTGATTTAATTATTTTTTGGTTGATTTTTAGTATGATGTCATTGTAATCAGAGAAGACAGATGATTTCAATCTTCATGAATTTTTGACACTTGTTTTGTGACCCAGCATGTGGTCTATTCTGGAGAAGGTTACATGGCACTTGAGAAGAATGTATATTTAGCTTTTTTTTTGTAGGGAGGGGATAAGTGCCTTATAAATGTTTATTTAGCTTATGTGGTCTAATTCCTCATTTAAGGTTATTGCTTCCGATTACCTATCTGGTTGATCTGTCCATACATGAAAGTGGGGTGCTGAAGTTCCCTCCTAATATTACATTGCTGCCAATATCTGTTTTCAGATTTGATAAAGCTGCTTTCTATATTTTGATGGTCCTTCATTTGGTGCATATGTATGTATATTGATGAGTGTTACGTTTTCCTGATGTAGTGTCCCCTTAGTCATTATTTAGTGTCTATTTCTTTCTTATGTTACCTTTTTAGCTTGAACTGTGTTTTATCTGCTGTAAATATGGTTGTCCCTGCCTTTTTAAGGTTCCATTTGCATGTAGGATTATTTCTCAATTATTTACTTTGAGCCTATGTTTATTTTTGAAACTTAGACATGCCTACTGGAAACAGCAAAAGTCAGGTTTCGTTTTCTGATCCAACCAGACACTCTATGCCTTTTGTTTGGTGAGTTTAGTTGATTTACATTTAAGATCACTTCATCCGGTCAACTGAGAATGTGCACATCGAATGACAAATTGTATGCTGCTCCATGCATGTCTATGAATGACTGCAAAATTGCCATGAGTATTGATTTGGGGATTACAAATACATTTTAGCAAATAGGCAAGCTCACAAAAACCAAGTCTGTGATTTAAAAGGATGGACTGTATATTCTCAGAGTGCAGGACACAGCTGGAATCTGCAGGCTTCCAAAGCAACATGATGGATGGACCCTTAAGCTACTGAGAGCTGTAGTACACCCCCAAGGAGCTGGGAAGACAGGGTTAGGGGTCATTTGTATATTAGGTTTTAGGCGAAGGCCCTTAATTTTTCTTTCCTTCATTCTCTCTCATGTAGGAACATAAACTGCAGAAGTTCCCAGTTCTGGGTTCATTGTCAGACTCTGTTAGACTTTACTGTAGGTGTGGCTACCTCCTGCATGTGGGCGACCTTACACACCAGCCCTCAAGCACCTTTCTGCCTTGAACACATTTACATTGACTCTAGACCAGTAGTTGCATAATTTCTGATAAAGTTTGTGGGTTTCAGGGACCCAAACTGTGGGCTAAACCATTAGAGTTGGGTGATTTTTATCAGATCTTCATAAAGAAACTTACTAAACAGTAAATTAGCCATCTTTGAATTTGAGATTAATACAAACAAACAAAGCTTCGGCAGGAACCTAAAGGATATTCCAAAAGATTTATACCATTTCTAAGAACACAGTTGACTTAGACGCTTAAGAAAAAGAAAAAAGAAAGAAAACTAAAATGCAAGTTTGGGCCCTGTTGTCAGGACAGGTGCAGTGTTACATACTTTGTGGGTTTTAAAAGAAGAAAAGAGCTCTAAAGCAAGTGACTAGATGTTCACATGAATATTGATTTGGAGAAGTTCCTTCCAGGGAAAACTGAGAAGATCCACCAAAATTGGGGGCATCTACTATAGAACCAAAGGTGTTGTGGATTAAGCTTTCCCTGAATATTAGACAGAGCCCTAGGCAGGAACTAACAGGTCTGTGTTCAGAGCAGCTGCTAAGGTGAGTAAGTTCACATATTAAACATGCTCTTATTTAACACAAAGATAGCTCTACAACTTCCACACACACAAAAAAAAATAATAATTGGTGGGGAGAGAAGGTGTTAAACTTGGCAAGGAGTACTGTGTTCAAATCATAGTAGCTGCCATTTATTGAGACTTCTTAGGAAGAAGGCAGGGATCTTAAAGGACAACATAGGCCTGAATAGAAGGGAAAGAGAGATACACTGGGTCCAATTCTTCCTAAATATCAGGGAAGGCTTTTTAGACAACCCAGAAAGGGGAGATTGAAGATTCAAGAATGGACAAGGTTGGGGCCCCAGAGAGAGCCCAGAATTAACAACTTCCAGGAGGTGTTTTCCTAAATTTAAGATGAGGACAATAGGGGGTTGGGAAATCCTCAGTTAAAGATAATGAAGTGGTTTGTGCATATTTAGACAGAACTGGAGGATAAAGGTAGAAGCTTTTAAATGTTGTTAGATGGGGTTCTTGGTGCCAAAGAATACAAAAAACAATCATGGCTTGTGTCCCAAAACACACTCTGACTGTGGGTCAAATTCTTCAAAAGACAATCAGGGATGATGAAAGAGGCAAGCAAAAGGCCCAGAATGCTCCACAGACAGCTTCACTGTCCCAGAAAGTATCTATCTACAAAGTTACTATAGGAGGGCTGCTAGGTTTTAGCACAATGTATATTCGCACTTAAAAAAGGGGGGAAAACTAGAAATCCTCTAGGCTATGTTCTCAGATTCTTCAAGTAGAGAAATATCTTTATGCATGCATTCCCCAAATAAACAATAACTTCAAACCCCATGGGGACTCTCTGATTAGACAGACAGACAGACAGACAGACATGTTTCCATACTATTCCCCACCCCGATCTGAAAGCTACGAAAATTTGTGAAGCTAAAATGGCATAAAGCGCAGAATTGCTATTAATTTATATGGGAACACTCTTGAGTGCTCCCAGACCCAAAAAATAACCTACAGGGCCTCCCTGGTGGTGCAGCGGTTAAGCACTGCGTTGTGGAGCTGTCAGCTGCGGCAGCGACGCGAGTTCTACACCCGGCCAGGGAGATCCCCACATGGCCCAGCAGACCTCTCCTGCTTCATCTGCTGCTCCCCTCGGCAGTGTGTTTCCGTCGATCTGCCTGTTCTGCTCCCCACTCTGTCTCTGGTGAACCCTCTCGCTGCCCCACGCCTCTGGCCTGTACCCCGGCTTGTATGCATAAATAAATAAATCTTTAAAAAAAAACCCTACAAACCATATCAAATAAAACATAAAATAACCCAATGTCTAATAAAAGCAGGAATGATATGTTACATACATAACCCATAGAAAGTAGTTCTGGGAGGTCCTTCTAGTAAGGAAGTAAGGAAGGGTGCTTTGAGGAGTCAACTCACATAGAACAGTGATTTAAACTCTGTCACTGAACACAAGAATGGACATAAAGCTCTAGTACCATTGAAATGTCCTCTTACAAGACTGAAGCTGTTCTTGACCTCAAGACATCAAGATACTGGCCAAAGTGCCAGCTTCATGGACTGAAAAAAAAAATTATTGTTTCAGGGACCAAGAAATTCCCAGAGAGCCTTTTTTCTTCTCATTATATCACTTCTTTTTTTTTTCCCCTAATTTGTCACATAAGGACCAAAAGGGGAGACAGGTTCAGTGGTTTCAGGCCTTGATCAATCCATCTGTGCAGGACCCACCTCCGTTGTTTACCAGCAATGTGCTCTTGGGTGAGTTACTTAGCATCTTAAACCTCAGTTTCCTTATGTACAAGTTGAAGGTAACTCATGAAATTCCCCCAGATTATTGCAAGGATACATGAGAAAATGTGTATAAAGTGCTTGGCCCATAATAAAAGTACCACAAAGAGTAGTTAGTCCTTTATATGAGATAGGGGATGGTCTTTTTTTCAGTTTAGAAGTTTCTAATTCTACCTCTCTTGGAAGACAAGTGATTATCATGGAACAGACTTTTTTCTTCAGTCCTGTCACTTGCATGCTCTCACAAGCGTGCGATGTCGGTGAGCGAGCCATCACTGCCCTCAGAGAAGAACGTAATAAAGCTTCCTTGTTGACGAAACCTAAGGGCTCCTGGGCGAAAAGAGACTGTGCCGGGTAGAGAGGCATGGTGGCGGCCCTGCACAAGACCAATCTTTATGCAGCATAGTCTTGCACCTGTTATCTAATTACTAGAGCAAGAATTGTTGGCAACAGCCTTTCATTTGCAAAGAGAGTACACAGGTATTTGACTGGAGCCAGGTTACTCTTCTTCACTAGCTCAGGGAGAACCAACAGTGTGGAAATATCAGGCAAACCACTACTGAAACTCCAAAGCAGTAAACCCTACAAACCATATCAAATAAAACATAAAATAGAGAATATAAAGCAAAACTGGCCCCAGTTCTTCTTTTTTTAACATACTACTCATGTTCAACAGGAAGTTCCAGATACTTGTTATAGGTTAATCTTTCAACTGATTTAAACTCAGTTGTGTACTTATAAAGAAAGGGAAGGGTTAGGTTTTGTTCATGTTGATTTTTCAATCCTGGCCTCCTAGGGAGTGGTCTTCCTGTAAGCTGGAGAATTGGATGAGTGACTTGCTGCTACCGTCTTTAGGGTCAGAAAGCTTGTCATATAAGGATGTTTAGCTAGTATACTATGACATTAGCACATTCACAATCAAAATGAGTACCTTCCAGGGAAAACTTAGAAGAACCACCAAAATTGGGGGCATCTACTATAGAACCAAAGGTGTTGTGGCTTAAGCTTTCCCTGAATATTTGACAGAGCCCTAGGCAGGAACTAACATGTCTGTAGTTCAGAGTAGCTGCTGAAGTGAGTAAATTCACATATTAAGCATGCTCTAGTTTAACACAAAGATAGCTCCACAACTTCCACACACAAAAAAATAATAATAATAATTGGTAGGGAGAGAAGGTGTTAAACTTGGCAGGGAGCACTGTGTTCAAATCATAGTAGCCACCATTTATTGAGAATTTTCTATGTGTCAACCCTAAGCTCTGCTCTTCTCATATATTAGCCCATTTGCATGCCAAAAGCAACTCTGAAATTAAGGTTTTATTAGCACCCTTCCAATAGAGGAAACTGAAGAACAGAAAGTTGTAGTCACACAGTAAGAGGGAGACTCAGGATCCAAGGTCAATTACATGACCTCCAACACCTTAAGGCATAACTGCCTACCATGTCTTTGTGTTGGGGCTTCCCTGCGGCCTAGGGGTTAAATCTCAGTGCTATCACCATGTCTTTGTGCTTCTTGTCCATTTCTGTCAGTTTTTTAGATGGGTACCTATGGCTATAGGGGAAGAAAGAGGAGGTTAAGTGAAGCAGTAATCTTAGAAGTAACAAAATTCTGTTGTTTTATTTTGTTTGCCTTATGTTTATAACTAATGTTGAGTAGCCTCAAATAGATTATATATCTAGGCATGCAATGAGAACAGACACACGTCAGATTCCTGCTCTCCAGAACTTTCTGTTCCAAAACAGACATAGTAAGTGTTCAGTAGTGAATAGATTATATATCTAGGCACGCAATGAGAATAGACGCATATCAGATCCCTGCTTCCTAGAACTTTCCATTCCAAAACAGATGTACTGACAGCATTTGTAGAGATAAGGTCTCAACATAAACACATATACTTAGAAAATTATAAATATCATAAGCCCCACAGAAAAGACTATTCAAAAAATGCCTTTGAAAGCAAAAAGTCAATGTGTTTCTGGAAATGACAGAGGGCCTGAGAGCTCTCTCTGTCAGCATTTTCTCAATATTTCTTGAACACAGAACATTTTTCAATTCAATACACTAACCCAATTATTGTAAAAGATCATGAGATATTTTAACATTTAAAATAAAGTACAAAACAATGATGATGTAACATATTGTACGGGAGACAAGGCAATCTGAGGTACATGGCATTTAAGTGACTGACTCAGGTCGGGATAAAAGGGCAATAGGCTCAGGCCTGATGTCCCAAGGCAGACAATGGTGGTGAGGTCTTAAGAGTAGGGGGAGAGGATAAGAGGTTTTGGGCCTCACAGGAGGCATGGAAGTAAGAGAAGACACCGTCTTGCTCCACCAAACAGGCCCTCTTGGTGTCCTTGACAATGGAGGTCATAAGGCCCAGAAAAGGTTCTGGGATCACTCCTAACCCAGGGAGATCAGGTTGCTGAAAAACCTCAGGGGCCACCTCATAGGTTGTGGAGGGACTGTCCACAAGTACGGCCATCTAGGATCAGCCCCAAATGCAGCTTCATCTTTTGTCCCAACACAATCATGTCATCAACAATCCAGGTCAGGTCAACCAATTCAAAGGATAATAAAGAAAATCTGAGTTAAAGTTGTAAAGCATCTAAGTTAGAAAGTTTTCTGGAGAGAGATGGTGGGGATGGTGAGCAGGTAGGAAAGAAAAAACTGGAAAGTCCCCAGGGCCAACCAGTTTGCAACTAGAGGGTGGGACACAGCTGCCCCTGGCTGGAGACTGGAAATTTGGATGGGGGCAAGGGGCGGGGAGAAAGGGGAGTAGGTGCTCACCAGAGCTGTGGCCTCTGCAAAGATGAGCATGACTCAAAGCGGGTGTGCCTGGGTCAGGGACCCAAGCTCCCAGACTTCTCCTAGTGGCATCTCAATCAGGAAGACACCAACACAACATGGACCTCAGGAGAGCAGAACAGCCCAACTCTACCCCCAGCTCTAACAGCCTCTGGCTCCAGGAAGGATTTTCTCAGGGCCAATAGTGCTCAAGCTGTGGTGCAGACCAGGATTCCCCCAGACTCTTGGACATCATCATCTGGACATGAGAAGGATGAAAAAGACCCACAGGGACTTAATTCTAATCTACATCCACTTTGGAATCACACCTCTAGTACGAAGTACACATTCTGGATTGTATTCTTATTAAGAGCATTTCAACTTCTTTATACCCCCGCAACTGTTTTCAGTCTCCCCCCAAAAAAAGAAAAAGAAAAACCCCTATATCATCATCAATGATAGTAATATAACTGCACTTCCTATTAATCATCACTCCTAAAAATTCCCATTTGATACCATGTGATGTGCTTAAAAGAAATGCTTTGGGATGTTTTGAATCAGGCTTGATTTTATTAGCTGAGTCACAGAAGAAATTTTAAAGCAGGGCTGGGGAGGGGACCAATAACTAATGCATTGAGTAGATTTTGTCTAGACTCAGGGCTAGTTTTCAGGGAACTGTGGCAGGATGATAGCTAAAGTCATCAGCCAAGGCCTGGGACTGGAAAGCAGTTCAAGGCTCAGGCAGTGGACACCAAGGGGCAGGGAGCAGGCGATCCGGGCACTGGGACTTCACTGGGCACAGGCACTGGGATGGCAGGAGTCTGGAGAGCCCACCTGAACTGGCAGAATGACCTATCACACATGTGGCCATGGTCCTCATGCACCGGCAGCCTTGGGAACAGCCTGGGCGCCAGTGTGGCTATGAGCCAGGGCAGGGACTTGCAGGGAGCCAGCTGAGCGACAAGCAGAAGCCGAGAAAAAAGGCGGCCTTTCACTGTAATCCGTGACTCGGGCATATTCTTCCTGCATCTGCTTTAGGCATGACAAAGTGACACACTCTTGAAAGTACTGAAAAAAACGACTCCCCTGAGAGTTTGGGGAAACTCCCCAGCCCCAAAAGCTCCAATGTGATAGGAGTCCACTAGTTTTTCAAGTCCAGGTGGTGTGCTTGTTTACCATGACCCCAACAGGTAATACATCATCCAAAGTATGTGCACCATCCACCTGAACATCACCTTTCATGTTCTCCTGCTACTGTTACATCATTGTTATAGTCAACTGACAAAAACCTGACCCTGGTGGCAAAAGGGGCTAAGGCTCAACACTATCAAGCTAGCACCAGCCACTGCAGAACTTGATCCCCAGCCAGGGAACTGACCCACAAGGCACAGCAGACCTCTCCTGTCTTGCCCACTGCTCCCCTCAGCAATGTACTTCAGTAGATCTGCCTGTTCTGCTCCCCACTCTGTTTCTGGTGAATCTTCTCACCCACCACACCTCTGGCGTACACCCCAGTTCTTGTATGCTTAAATAAATAAAATAAATCTTTAAAAGGAAAAAAAAAAACCTGACCAAACACCTTAATGTCATTATCTCTTTTAATCACATTGTAGAAAAAAGGACAAAACCGTAAAGTTTAATAAAATGAAATAATGCTGTGGGGAAAGGGGGAAAGGATGTAAACCCAGTTTTCTCTCCTAAGCCCACATGATTTTTTTAATGATTGTGATAACATAGTCATAAATCGTAGATTCAGGGGCATTAAGTGCCTTCATATTGTTGTGCAATCATTGCCACTGTCCATCTCCAGAACTCTTTTGATTTTACAAAACTGAAACTGTGTATCCATGAAATAATTCTGCATTCTTCCCTCCTCGGCCCCCAGCAACTGCCAGTCTCTGAGTTTGAGAATTCTAGGTATCTCATGTAATGGAATCACACAATTTTTGTCCTTTTGTCAGTGACTTATTTCTCTCAGTGTCATGTCCCCAAGGTAAGGCAATGCCACAATGGAGGGTAATTTCCATCCCACAACCTCTGAGGTAGGGCCTATCATTTTTCCACTGTGTCTCTCTGCTACGTAAGCCTGCACTCCTGATTTCACTACAAATGGTGCTACGGCTGAATCGTGTTCTTCCAAAATTCATAGGTTCTTCAACCAACCAAACCCCCAGTACATCTCAAAATGTGACTATATTTGGAGACTGGATCTAAAAAGAGCTAAATGATGTCATATAGCTGGACCCCAACCAATATGACAGGTATCCTTATTGGAAGAGAGATACCAGGGAGAGCACCCACAGAAGAGAGACCTTGTGAGGACACAGTGAGAAGGCAGATGTCTATGTGCTGAGGAGAGAGGTCTCAGGTCAAACCAAACCTGAAATACCTTGATTTTGAATTTGCAGCCTTCAGAATGGTGAAAGAATAGATTTCTGTTGTTTAAGCCCACTGGTCTGTGGCTCTATATCAATGCAGCTCACCAAGTTACTAACCGTAAAGAGCTGAGAGAGAGTTGGCCTCTCCCAACCAGCAGCTGTGTGATTTGCAGGCATGGAGGCTAGTGGTTACTTGGTTCTACGTTTATGTGTCAGAAAGAAAAGGATGTGGTTTCTGAGCCTGCCCAGGGGCTGGCAGTGGATGACCTTTCAAAGTTTTGAGTTTCCCCTAAGACAGCACTACAGCTGGCCTCCAACAGAGATGGTTTCATTGGCCCAACCCACTTCATGTTTGCCAAACTGCACTTGCCCTCAGGGCCAGCAGCACACCAGGCCTCGCCTTGGCCCCTCCAGTCCTCTCCAGTCTGCTGCTTCTGGCCTGAGGAGAGGGAAAAGGCCCTCAAGAATGTGTCATGGCCTGAGAAATACGCTCCACCACCTAAAAGGCTGATCGTCAGGCTTCAAATTCAAATTCTATACTTTGGTGTCTGAAAATGTCACTTTCTGGTGCCATAATTTTGTGTCATTTTTGCTTTTCAGAAAAACAAATAGAAAAATTCATTTTTTTTTCCATTCCAAGGCATAAATTCTAAAAAGCAGCCTCCGGAAGGGCCAAGAAAGCTAGTGTCTTTGAGAAGAGCCCAGCAGGGTGGAGCTGGCTGAGGTGGACATGTGGCTTCAGAAAGTAGAAGAGAAGGTCAGGCTGAGCCCCAGGCACAGGACTGAGAGGACCCAACAGAATCAGAAGAGTCTCAGTGGGAGCTTCCCATGAAACTCAATCAGGAAGCTAATACCCTCAAAATGCGTAACCCGAAAACAGGGAAACAGAAAGAGAATGAGAACGCCCGTTACTGGAAATGAGATTAGTTAATTTTCATGTAAGAAATGTTCATGGGAGCATCATCCACAGGTTCCCAGGACAGAAGTTTCAGCCAGATGACAAAGCAGGTAAAAGACAGATTCTAGGAAAGAAGAAGTTGCTCATGTTTACAGAACAGAAGGAAAATAAGGGGCTTTGAGGGGAGTAATCATGAGCCTGAAGAGAAGATTGGAATGAAATTGGAGCATAAAAGGTGAAAAAAAACCTGAACAGCAAAATGTTGTTGCAGGGCCTCCCTGGTGGCGCAGCGGTTAAGCGCTGCACTATGGAGCTGTCAGCAGCGGCGACGCAAGTTCGACACCCAGCCAGGGAGATTCCCACATGGTGCGGCAGACCTCTCCTGCCTCGGCCGCTGCTCCCCTCAGCAGTGTGTTTCTGTCGATCTGCCTGTTCCACTCCCCACTCTGTCTCTGGTGAATCCTCTCACTCCCCCACACCTCTGGCCTGTACCCCAGCTTGTATGCATAAATAAATAAATCTTTAAAAAAAAAAATGTTGTTGCAAAGAGGAAAGTCAAGCCAGAGCAGCTGCAGCCTCTGTGAAGAGCAGTCACAGGGCTGGGTGGTCAGCAGCTTCACACAGCTGCTGAGTCTGAGCCGCCCCACGCCAGTGACCAGCCCAGCCCGAGGTCACCTGTCCTCCTCAGACAACCTCTGTGTGACTGTCTGTGTGCAGGAAGGATTGCACTTTTGTGGATGGACAGTTCTGAGAAAGAAGAACCTGATGAAAAGGAGAAAGTGGCAAATTTCTGTGAACCTAGGTCACGATATCTTCCTGTTTAATCTTCTGAGAGTGTCAAAGGGGAAGTTAACCAGCACCAACACCAAAGCGATCTTCATTTGGCAGTGGGCCAGGGTGGAGTTCCCACTGGGCTAGGCATCTTCCGGTTCTCTGATCCTGTTTTCTCGACTGGGTACTATTGGTAGATGCACCGAGGTGTACTGATCAGCACAGCTACAGAATTTATTAAACAGGGGCTTATTTGCTCTGGCCAGGCCCTGTGTTATATCAAGGAAGTCTATCAATGAAATAAAGTTTCTCTCCTGACAAAACTAACAAGCCCATGTTATCCAACCACAATCAGACAAGTGCCATAATGCTGACTGACCTGTCCATTCACCCCAAGCTTATTTCCCTCCTATCTCCAAAGCATCTTTCCAGACCTATATTTGGTTTGATAATCCATCCTTTAAGGGCTCATAGGAGCCCATGGTCTCATTTCCTGGCCATTGAAAATGGTGATCAGTTGATTGGCCACTTCTTCTTCCCTACTCAAATTCTCCCAGGATCTTCTACCAAATTCTCCCTCTTCCCATTCCTCCTCCCTGAGAAGTACAATTTCAAGGCTTTCTCTAAAGTAAGCCCCTCTTCTGTATGCTGGATTGATCATGCAATCCCTCCAGTCCCCAGCACATGTTACCTCATAAAGGATTCTGCTTTGTCTCATTCATAGATCAGTCACTCACACACCTCCTCGCGGTGCCTGAAGATGGTCTTACTTCCCCCATCACAGCCTACCTGCCCTCATACTGTTGTCTTCCTTCCTTGCCCTTCCCACATTCTTATAAGTGGTCTCTTCTACCACCGCCTTTACCCCCCATTACATACCCAGACCATGGATGCTTCAGATCTGTTTTCTGCAGTGATACTTGAATTTCTCATTAAAAGGTAATAGAAAACCTTCCAATGGGCATGTGAATTCTTCTCAGTTCTCATCTATCCTCCACTGTGACATTTAACACTGTGACCACTTCTTTGAAACTTGACTTCTGTGGCTGCCATGACACACACTCCCTGCGTGGTCTTTCTCCCATCCCCTGATTGCTGTTTTTTAATTATTTCTGAGTCTTCTCTCCAGCCCCACAGATTAACTGCAGGCATTCTTGGACCATCAGTCCAAGGACTTCTCTCTCCAAGGACTCTCATGAATTCTCACAACTTCGGCTATTAGCAAACACCAATGGCTTTAATACCCACACCAAAGTCCTTCTTCTCATCCATTCCCACTTCACCCTACTTTGCAAATTCTTTCCTGCTCCTACACAATTTGCATGGTGCTCATCCGCATCTTTTATCATCCACTTTAATTGTCTTGATTCAGGCTTTCACCATCTCTCACTGGAACTATTGCAATAGATTCTAATTATCCCCCATGTTTGCTCTGGTCTTAGCGTACTCATTTAGTTTCCTCCTTAAAAGCTGGCAATGGTTTACACAGTCCATGGGATAATGTCTAAATTCATTACTTAAGAGTCTTCACTCTAAATGTATGTCCCTGTTCCAAATGAGCTATGACTTTGGAGAAAGAATTTACCCTACTCTGGGCCTCTTTTGGCTCTGTGCTTCCCTCCCAGCTTAGAACTTCCTATTTAGTGCCAGATCCCACATACATATTTGGAGTAGAACCAAGGAAAGAGTTTAGGGAGTAAGCATGTATATCTGGAAAGAGCCAGATTAAAGAATGATTTTAAAATAATGCTTTTGAAATAAAGCAATAATTTATGCTCATAAGTAAATTAGAAGAATACAGATAAACAAAAAGAAACAAAAATTACTCCTAATCACTGCACCCAGAGACAACCAGTGATCATTTTGTCCTACAACTTTGCAAATGTTATTCTATATATGACATATGTGATTTACCTCCCAAAATGAGATTTTTTTTAAGATTTATTTATTTATTCATACAAGAGCTGGGGTGTAAGTCAGAGGTGGGTGAGGAGGGGTAAGAGGGCTCACCAGAGACAGAGTGGAGAGCAAAACAGGCAGAATTACTGAAGTACACTGCTGGGGAGGGCAGTGGGTAAGACAGGAGAGGTCTGCTGTGCCATGTGGGAAGCTCCCTGAACAGGGACCAAACTCATGCTGCAGTAGTTGCTGATAGCTTCACAGTGCTTATATTTAACCCCTTGTACCACCAGGGCGGCCCCCCAAATGAGATTATTTTATGCTACTTTTTCATGAACATTTCTGATGATATAAACTATTTTTCCAGAGATTTTTAATGTTTGCATTAAAACATTAGTTGTAATGTTTTATAACTGTATTTTTATGCCATGATACCATAAGGTATAACTGGATAGTTACACTATAACTTACTTAAATTTCCACAATTAGGTTGATTTTAATTTTTCTTTAATTTTTATAATACTTAAATCACCACCCTTGTAACTAAATATTTGGTACAACATAAACATAGATAAATTATGTGAGTGAAGTGTGAAAGACCCAAAAATCATTTCTTTTTCTTTCTTTTTAAAGTTTTAATTAAGATAACCATGACTTTATAACATTAGGTAGCTTTCAGGTATACAGAATTATATTTCAACAGCTATATATTCTACTTTGTGATTCCCACCAAAAGTCTAGTTTTCATCCAACACCTACAATTGACCCTCTCCCAGTCCCCTCAGCCTCATCCCCTCTGTTAGCCAACATTCTGTTTTCATAAACTGAGAGTTTGCTTTAATTTTATTTGTCCATTTGTTTTGTTTCTTTATCTTTTTCTTCCATGGATGAGTGAAAGTATGTAGTATTTGTCTTTCTCTGGTTATTTCATTTAATATAGTACCCTTTAGGTCCATTCATGTAGTCACAAATGGCTAATTTCACCTTTTCTTTTTCTAACTGAGTAGCATTGTGTATACATCCACACTAATTAAAAAAATATATATGCTCACCTATGTTCACTGCAGCATTTTCAGTAGCCACAATTTAGAAATAACCTCAGGGCCTCCCTGGTGGCACAACGGGTCAAATCTCAGCCTGTGAAGCTATGAAGCAGCCACTGCAGCACGAGTTCGACCCCCAGCCAGGGAGCTTCCCACATAGCACAACAGACCTCTCCTGCCTCACCCGCTGCTCCCCTCAGCAGTGTACTTCAGTGGGTCCACCTGTTCTGCTCCCTGCTCTGTCTTTGGTGAATCCTCTCATTACCTCGAGCCTCTGGCCTACACCCCAGTTTTTGTATGCCTAAATGAATAAATCTTAAAAAGAAATAGCAATAATCTCAGCGCCCCTCAATGAATGAATGGGTAAAAATTCATTTTAAAACAAAATCAGCTCTGATAATGCAAGTCAAGCAACTTTTTCTTTGCGGGGCAGAATGTGCACTTACGAATTAAAATACTTTCCAGTACCAATTAAATACAGTATTTTTGTGACTTTAAGAATTTATAGTGAATAATGGTTGGATACAGTTTAAGATACAGTTGGATTTTGTGTTTATTTCAGATTACATTTATTTCAAGTTTAAGAAAAAAATGTCACCTTGTGTGATATGTCATTGCTCCAAGCTTGTGCACATAGAGGAGAAAAGCTGAGTTTGCTGGAGGTTGGAAAATCCTGCCCAAGGTCAAGGTCTTTGAGAGAGGTGCTGAACTTGCAATTGCAACCAATGGTTACTTCCAGTCACCATTTTACAAGAAAAAGTGATTTTAGCACCTTTTTTTCTGAGAAAGGAAACGTTCTCAGAAAGGAAAGAAAAGTCTCTTGCTTTGTTATTGACGCTTTTCGGTGCTATACCACTTGCGGTTTTGAAAACTGGCCTGTCATTAAATGCATGTAGCCACTCCCACTGGTAAAATGAAAAGAGTTATTTTTTCACTATTCGTCATTCAATGAGCAACTCTGAAATGAGCACCTCTCCTCATCACGGGGAGTTGCACCAAACATGGTTCAAGCCCCAGAGGGCTGGAAATACAGAAAGGAGGTTGGGGGGAGAGTAGGTTCACTCACCTCAAGGTTCACATCTCATGCTCCAGGCAAGCTCCTTACTCCCCTAGCCTTAGCCTCAATGTGGGAGACGATCGACATTCCTGACAGCCATCCTGCTCTTGACATAACTAGGCCAAAGGAGAGAGCAGTTAATAGTGTTCGGAGAAAACAGATCAGCCTCATTCAGCAGACCACCTCAGCCTGTCTGGCAGTGATAACTCTTCTGCTTGTCCGCCCTCTTTCTACAGGGCATGTCAGAATCATGAGGTGGCCACACCTGGAGGCAATGCCACAGGTGGTTCTAAAGGGCTCTCAGCCTCAGCGTGATCGACACTTTGCCCTGGTAATTCTGTTAGGGGCACTTCCCTGCGTGTTGTAGGATATTCAACAACATCCTGAACATTTACTCACAAGATGCTCGTGACCAACTGTTCTGCAACCATCCCAGACCGCGTAGGTTCCTCATTGGTCCAAGCAGACTATTAGCTGTTCTCATGATGTTCTCACTTTACCCCGCTGCTAACTTACCTCTCACTTTACCTCTCTCGCTCTGCTCTCTGCCGGTGCCCCGCTCCTCGCTCCTGTGGCGCTGCCCTTATAGAGTGTCTCTCCAGGCACAGGTGTGTCCGCTCACACACACGCACGCCACCACGAGGCACACGTGCAAGACTGCAGGTGTCCCTCATTCAATCTAATGGCAGGAGGGTGATAACTTCATTTACCTGCAGTTGGTGTAGGGTAAATGAAAGAGGCATCAGGTATGTCCGCCCTCCCGCCATTAGCATCTGTGATTGACCCCTACGGTCCTACCCCCGTGGCTAATGGTGGGCAGTTGAAGCAGGGTATGGGCATGCGTGAGTGGGCACGCCTGGGCCTGGAGGCTGAGCATATAAGAGCAGAGTCAGTAGAGAACAGAATGTGGTGGCAGAGGACCATGTGGCGGGGCGCAGCAGAGAGACGAAAGAGAGTAAAGATTGGGGTGGGGGGCAGGCCTGCCCCCCACCCCAGCCTCCCTGCCTGCCCTATACCTGGTTGCCTCTCTACAAATGCTGTAGAAAAACATTAAAAGCCTGAAAAGGCCAACGAGGACTCCAAGATGCCTCCTTTACCTGTCTGCCCAGATCATAGAGAGAGTGCTCTGTGCCTTGTTGCCGCTACACCACCAAAACCTGCCCACTTGTGACAAATAAAAATGCCTCCAATGGGCAAATCCCCACTCCCCTCATGTCCCCACACAGGGAAGCACGACTGTCTAGAGGAGAGCTGCGCTCTAGAGGAGGACTGGCAGCACAGGTGAGGAGAGCATCGCAAGTAGGGGCCTCATCTGCTGCACTAGGGTCCAGGCTGGTGGGAACAGCAACAATAGTAATTATCATTTGAGAGCCCCAAGTCTAACATCAGACACTTGTTTTTATTCCAAAGACTCTTGTTTTCATCCCAAAGCATGTCCGCAAATAAGCTTTATTTTATCTTGAAGATCAGAAACAAAGGCTAAGCAGTATTCCTAGGTCACCAGATGCCATAGCACCAGCTTTGGATCTGAACCTAGTCATCAATACTCTTTCTATTACTTTTACTGTAACAATCAATAGAATGAATAGTGATGAGCCCTCCATTATCCCAATATTTGGGGAAGAGGACTCCAGGTAGTGAGGAAGGAGCAGGGAAATATACCATCATTGGTTCAACTTTAATTTCAATTTACTGACTATATAAAGCATTTATTTGGCTAGGTTATACTGAATGGGTATATAAAGAGTTGCTTGTGAGTCATTTTATAATTAAAACCAAAACATAGACATCATAGGAGCCCCTTGGCTGATATGGCTCTTTTATCTCTTCCCAAGGTGAGAAACTTACATTAATCAAATGAAAAATATGCATTGCTTGTGGTTGTTATTTATCAGAAAGTGTCTGAAGAGAGAAGAGGCATCTATTTGCCAGAATTCTTTCAAGTGCAAGAAACAGAAAGCCAATTTAAGAAAAAAACATGGAGGATGTAACTCCCGAGCTTAAGAAATCCAAGAAAATTCAGGGATGATAGGGCACAAGGTCCAACTATGTCACATGCCTCACTTGCTCTTTCCACTTCTCTCTCTCTTTGTATTTCTATGACTCTGCTTATCACTGAAACTCTTCATTTTGGGAAGGATTCTTTCTAGATGCGGACAAAGTCTATGCTTATGGAAAGAAGAATTGCAAATCTACCTCTGAGAGAGAAGGGATGATGGGGTGGGGAGGAGCAGGCTATTTTCCCCAATATTCTAGTGAAAAGAATCTTAGAGGATTCGGGATCACCCATCCTGGGTTACAGGGCTGTCTGGGAGCTGTGTGCACCACACTAAGTTGGGGTTGACCAAGCCAGTGTCATAGATAGCAAGATCTATATTCATGAAAGTGGAGTTTCCTAATGGAATCAAAAGGAGGGTGGGAAAATGTATTGGTTAGACCCAAAGTACAGTCAGCCACAGACCTGAACCCAGCCTAAGAATAAGCTGCAAAAGGAGGTAAGAAGAGAATCACCACTTGGGAACATCACGGCATGCTGAATTTTGTGGCCAACCTAGACACTGTTTCCAATAAATTGTATATTTTAGGAAACATACTTAAACTCTGAAGCTCAACTCACACAGTTGGAAAATGCACCTCAAAAGAATGGAATGAGCATTTGTATGGTGAGTTCTTGGCACACAGTAGATGTTCAACAAAAATCCATGTATTCATCTGAAGTGCCCTTTGACAATATCAGGTAGCGTTCACTGTGACACATTTGTGTGTTCACACAAAGCACCCACATTTGTTCAACTTTCCCTGCTTACTCCTGGTTTTAAAGAACATACATAGCACCCACATCATCCCCATTTATACCCTTTCCCCACAGCAGTCAAACTGAATGTTAGTGTTCTACGCTTTTTGTAACTCTGTTCCATCTCAGACAGCCATGGTATTTTAACACAGTCAACGAAATTTACTCCTGTAAGCAAGTGAGTAAAGCTGTTGTGGACATCTTCACTTTAAGAAATTTCTGTCACTGGTAGTGCATATACTTATCTATTTTTTCATTTGATTCTAAAAATGTGTATAGTGGTAGATTGATGGAGATGAATTTGGAACAACATAGTGTTCTAGAAGCCTAAAATGTTGGTAGATAACTAATTACCTATATAGAAAGTCAGATCTGTTTGAGACACAAGATCAGGTAGTAGGTATCATTCAAGTTAATAAGAAGCTTTTATTTGCAACATAACATCAAAGGTCTTTGGTGTGCAGTGATGGGCTATTCCCAAAACCTTGAACTCAGAATGCCGGGTAACAGTCAGAAGATCCTGCATTAGCATTCAAGGTGAACCGGATACTGATAAAGTCACAACTAAGTCATCTTGCTTTGCTCATCAACAAAGCACAGGAATTTAGGGCCAGGCAGAGTCAGACTAATTTCAAGCTTTTTTTATTTTGGTAAAATATGCAGAACAAAAAAGAGTAGCTTTTAAGTGCATGGTTCTGTAGTACTGAGTACATTCACAAGGATGTGCCGCCATCTCCACACCCAACCCCAGCATTTGTTCATCTCCAACTGAAACTGTCCCCATTTAAATGTGGTTTAATAGTAAAATTTTTCACACATGTAATAAAAAATAAAGAAACTAATATCATGAACACACATGCACCCATCACTCAGCTTCCCTACATTGTAGCTTGTACACTTGTTTCAGATTGCCACCTCCTCCCTTTATGTTTTATCAAAAAATGATAAGGGCTTCCCTGGTGGCACAAGGGGTTAAGCCTCAGCACTATGAAGCTATCCACAGCCACTGCAACATGAGTTCGATCCCCAGCCAGGGAGCTGACCCACATGGTGCAGCAGACCTCTCCTGCCTCACCCGCTGCTCCCCTCAGCAGTGTATTTCAGTCAGTCTGCCTGTTCTGCTCCCCACTCTGTCTTTGGTGAATCCTCTCACCACCCCACACCTCTGGCCTACACCCCAGCTCTTGTATGCATAAATAAATACATCTTTAAAATAAATGATGACACCCCGGACCCATCTCACTGTCTTCCTCCCCGGCAGTAAAGTTCATTATTTTTTAAATATTTATAAACATTCATGAATCATATATCCTGTCATTTGTATGCTGTTATACTTTACTATATAAATAGCTAGTATAAATATTGTGTGTATCCTTCTGATACTTTTTGTTAACATTGCCTTGAAGTTTACCCAAGTTAATAGATTTACTCATACTCATTCTTCTTAAACTGTAAATAACTGTCAATGTGGAGGCTCAAGCACAGCTTATGCAGTCACCTATTGGTGGATAAATTGAGTTTGCTTCCAAAACAGTGCTCAGTGAGTGCTCTTACATCTATGTCCCTGTTCATGAGTGACAGAATTTCATTGGGCTACAC
Organism: Scalopus aquaticus; assembly: GCA_004024925.1. NCBI lineage: Eukaryota > Metazoa > Chordata > Mammalia > Eulipotyphla > Talpidae > Scalopus > Scalopus aquaticus. The sequence goes on from PVIJ01004482.1 coordinate 96,216, forward strand.
CTAGGTCAGTGCGAGCATCCTTCACCCCACCAGCTATTACCAAGTGCTCTCCAGGTGCCCCATCAGCATTGGAGGAGCTCCCCATTGCTGCAAAGCTTCACCGATAGTGTCAGATCCAAACTCCGCTCATGTGCGGATAAAATAAATTAGTGACATATGGTGTCACTAATATGTGGAGTATAAAGAAACTAAATTACTGGTCAGATGAAGACAAGCTGGAAAACTAACCCTTGGTAGCTGACTACAGAGCTGAAACACCAAGGAGGAGAGAGGGAGGCATAAGGGTCTGTGGTGGGCAGCTGCGTGGGCAGCTGGTGGTGAACTCACTGTGGGGGTAATACCTGATGGGGCTCTCCCAATGTTACCTCAGTTAAAAATAAGTTATTTTTTTTTTAAAGTGTACTGTGGCGGGCAGTTCCCTGCTCACAGGTGACACTGAGCTTTCCCATGTGGCTCAATCATTTGGTTTCCTGTCCTGGTTTGGTTTTCCTGTTTATGTCATTTGCCCACTATTCTACTTGTCTTTTTTTCTGTGATATTTAGAATTTTTTGTCATATTCCAGATATTTATCTTCTCCATAAATATTACCCCCCATAATTTATCTATTATGGGCAAGTGTGCTTGACCCAGATTTTCTGTTTTTATATCACTTTGAGGAGTAAAGAAATGTTTCGTCTTAGGAAAGTTAAATTTTTCAAGATAGCTCATTTAGAAATCTTCCTCCTGATCATTTTAGTTCATATCCATATTTATAAATGACTCTGTGGAATCCTTTATGAGAACCCACTTTTCCTTGAGATGACTTCACAATTATTTTTAATAACACCTTTTATAGTGTGTCCTCTGTCACAGAATTCATGTACATTAAATTGAAGCCTTACAGCAGCACAATAATGTAAGTAATTTGTCCCCCTGTCACAGATGAGGAAAGCTGTGCCACGTGCCAATAAATCACTTGTCCAAGGGAACAAAGCCACTAAATGACCATCCATAGGGCACTTCTGAGTCTGTTTGTTTCTGTAACTTGAGAGACTAGTAACAGACTAGACACCACCACCTTTCCACTTTGTCCCTGGTGAGGTACTCCCCCAGTCAAGCCTGCTCCAGTCTGTGAGGACCGCCCCCGCCCCGAACTGGTGTTCAATCCCATGACCCTCTCCTTCTTCCTTTCCATCTCTTTTCTTACCCAACTCTGGTTCTTGAGAGTTTAAACTCATGCCTGAGTGTGGGAAAGAACCAGAGACATCTGGTGTCTCAGGACGGAGCTGTGCTCTCTGTCAAGCTGGCTGCACTAAATTAAACCCTCCAACAAGCATGTCCATTTTGAGGTGAACATTTTGGGGGAACAGTGGAGGAAAGGAGCCCACCCATCTCATGCATCTCTGGCACAATGCCTGGTGAGGGGAGGCCAGGAAGAGCATTGGATCCCAAGGCTTACTCCCCGTCACAGAGTGCCCGCCGTGTTACCTAAAACCCCCTTTGTTTCCTCATCTGAAGATCTGTGAAAAAGGAATCCAAACAGGATTTTTCTCTTGGCTCTGATTTTTGGTTGAGTTGAGGTCAAGGAAAGAATGTGCTTAGGTCCCCATAACCCAAGTTCAGACAGCTCCAGTTAGAGGCCCACAGAGAAGGATACAGCAGGGCCCTGGTGCTGCCCTCATCACCCGGGTGATCAACCGCCACCACTGGAGAGAGGTCACAGGTCACCGTTTGTAGAAAAGAGACTTTCTTCTTTATTCTCCCTGGGGCATGGTTGGGGGAGGAGGATTATTTCTAAGACTTGGAGTATCAGCAAGAGAGAGGGATTTCAATTCCTCCTGTGATTCTGCTGGGCTGGTAGATTTACCAAACTGTCCCTATGTCTCTGAACTCCGGAAAAGTAGACTTGAGAAGAGGTGGCTTGGCGGGCGCTGTGAGGTGGACCAGGGCATGCTCCCGCTCCCTCAGTGCACAGCCACAGGGGTTCTGGATTCTCGGAAGATCCCATGGCACCTACAGACCCAACATCAGGCCCTGGCAGGAAGCTGAGCCGGGAGCTCCAGGTGCAAAAAGCTCTGATGTCTATCAGGAATATATGATATGAGGACACCGTTGTGTGAGCCCCAAGGAACCAGAAGGATAGCCAAGTCACCCCAAGGTCCACCATTGTCAGCACTCTGGCTAGGGGTGAGCTGCTTGGGTGAGACATGAAAGTGTCCCCAGCCACCCACCTGAGATTAGGGGATAATGAGCTAGGACAGTAGTGAAGATCCTCTAGAGAGAGAGGTGCCACTATGTGTGGTCAAGGGTATAGATACCTTTTTTCCCATTGTTCTCTACTCCAACTAGGGTAGGAGAGATGGAGCAAAAGGAGAGGCGCGTGTCAGCTCCCACACCCACCTTCATTCTCACCACGGGAGGCTCAGCTCCTATCACCCTGAGAGGGAAGAGAAGACTGAAGCTGGACTACAGCTGTATCCTATAAGCCCCAAAGGACTCTTCAAAGAGCCAAAAGTGACTACAAAGCTATAAAATTTGGTGAGACTATCTTTAAGGGAGCTTTTACCTGATGGGAAAGGGGTTTCACCTTTCGGGAAAATGTTTTTTTTACCACGCTCATTGAGCTCAATCACCCAGTCAACACCTGTCCTCTATCTGCTACAACAGTTTGTGGAGTGATAATAAGATTTCATTTTACAATTTCCCCACCTTGAGGGGCCATCTCTTGAAAAGCCTGCAGCAAAATATTTACCTAACCAATCATGTAAAAACCTTGAGGTCGAGTGTTGTGTCTTAAAGTATCATTTTTTGTGTGTTTCTGGAGCATGGAAGAATGCAGTGCCCCTGCAACAGTCTGTTCTCAGCGATGTACTCAGCAGCAGAGATTCTATTGCTTTGTGTCAAATCAACTTTAAAATTCTTTCTAGAAATCCTTTGAAAAAGAAGAAATTACCAGAGCGCCCTCTTCAGGACACTTAGAGCAATTGCGGGAGTCGCTTGCGCAGCCTCTGACCTCAGTGATTTATTTCGTGCGTTTGTTATAATGTGCTGATCTTGTAGTTGAGGTTAGGTTAGTAGATACTTCTCAGGAAAGCCTGCAGCATTCACAGCATGGCGGCGAAACCCTGCAGAAACATAATTAATGGCTACTGGTGATGTGGGTGGGGCGGGGCGGTTGTATGTTGAGGGGGAGTACAACAGCAGTCCTGTGAACAAGCCATTTTTCAGACTGCCTTTATTAGAAACTTCCCCTCTCCTGCACCACTGCCACCCCTCCCAAAAGGCGACTCAGAGACACCCCCCCCCCCAAGCCTGCTCTCTGTGCTCATTTTAGGTTGTACTGTAGAAAAACCACTCTGGATGATTCATTTTACAATGCTCCAAAATGACCTCTTAAATGGGCATGTCTGGTGAAGGGTTTAGCCTTGGGTTTAATTTAAACTAGCCAGCCTGGCAGAGAACACAAGTCTGTCCCAAGATCCCAGATGACCTCTGGCTCTTTCCCACACTCAGGCCTGAGGATGGTGGGGGCGGGTGTTCTCTTTGGGTCAATGTAGCCTTTTCATTTAGAAAGGTCACCTTCAGGTTGACCACATTCCCCTGTGACTATTGTTGCATTAAAAACACATATAGACAGATATAGATGATGCTATAAATATAGATACTTTGATGACAGGGATAGAAATAGAGACTAAGATACAGACACACCCAGATAGCTAGATTGGTGATCTCTAATCAATTTATTTTCTCTTCTGTGAGTTTCTTTTATCTCCCTCTGCTCTGCAGTTCTTGTTACCTCTGTCCGCCTTCCCTGTTCTTTCTTACTGCTACCTCAACCCTCCATGAGGCCAGCCCGGCAGAGACCATGCATCACACAAGAGACCCATTTCCTGAATGAATGCTAGAGAACAATGAAACTACAAAAGGCAGTCTGGTACATTTGTTACCGCACTGTTAAATGCCCCCACAGTGCTCTCCAAGTGTTTCCTGAAGTATTTATGGGCATACCTTACTTGGGTGCTTTGCAGATATTTATTTTTCACAAATTGAAGGTCTGTGGTCACCCAGGTTTGAACAAGTCTATCAGCTTCATTTCCCAACAGCATGTGCTCACTGAGAGTCTGTCACATTTCATCTAGGAATGTACACTGTTTTTTTAGACATAATGCTATTGTACATGTAATAGACTGCATCATATGTAGACATAACTCTTTTATGCCTGGGGAAATTAAAATATTCATGTGATCGACTGCATTATGGATACATTTGCTGTATCACGGTCCTCCTCACACAGTCGTATCTCCGAGGTGTGTCTGCACAGTACAGGGCACTCACCTTTGAAAGGAGAAGGTTGGACCAAGTGTTTGTGTGTGGCGGGGGGAGGTGGAAGCTTCCAGAAACCCAGGCAAAGAATGTCTTTTGGATTCAATTCATACCCTTGAAAGACAAGACAGGCACCGCCTTAGGAAGGTCATATACCCGTGCTGTAGCGCCCACTCGGGTTCCTGGGGGCTGCGCTGGGCAAAGTCCTGAAGGAAGACAGGTACAAGGGAACAGAAATCAGCCACTTGTTTCACATTTGACCTTCAAACCCGAATCACAGATTATAGATATAAATAAATTCCAGCCAGAATATCCTTACTGTGTGCAGGTTCACAAATTAAACTTGGAGAGAAGAGAGGCCAGGAGAGGTGTCACTGATGCTCCTGCTTCCCGCCACTTTGTTGCCATCACTCAGCCATTCCTCAGACCTCTTTGGAGCACCCTGTAGGAGCCAGCTCTCTGCTCGTGGGCCTCAACTCCACACAAGGCAATGGCTATACCCTGATGCACAGGCTGGCTGGTGGGCTAGTTAAATGCTGTGACACTTTATTTTTCCCCAGAATAACAGAGAGCCCGTCTGTCATCAGTGAATCATTTGAGAGCATTTCCAAAACTAACTGGTATGGCTTGAGCAAAAAGAGTTGAAAAACTGAGAAAGGAATGGACTTTCAGGCCTGTGCTATTGGCTACCTCCCACCCCCAAAAAAGTCTTTGGTTTTGTTGATTAACACCATCAAACAGATATTGAGTGCCTGCTAAGAGTCACAATCTGCCCAAGATCCCAAGCATCTATTCTCAAGAGTGTCTATACCCTGTCAACTGTGGACAGTGAAAGAAAGTCAGAAAGGGTGATATCCAAGCAGAACCAGGAACATTCTCAAATCCCAAACCTCTAATACTTTGGGGGCTCTTAAACTCCTCTCCATTGCAGCCTGCCTGACTCAACCCCTTATTCCGTCCTCTTTCCACGGGGCCCTAAGTACAGAAAACCCCAAAACACAACATCAGCTCTTTTACTTCGGTTGAGGTTGGGGAGCAAACACAGTCAGGTTTTACTATCGCTGCTGTTTCAGCAATTTACCCCATCAGAGTAATGGGGGAGGCTCAGTGTTTCTCCTCTGACATTTGGAGCCCAGGGATAAAGAAGTATGTCCCTGGGTCCTTTGACCCCAAAAACATCCCACCTCATCTTGCTAATCATTCCTTTTGAAATGTACAAAAACATATAAAACAAGAAAGTTCCCATTGCCATCACTAAAATAGGAATTGAAACTTGAAGCTCAAGTTTGTCACTGGGACTCCCTAGAATACTTCACTTTCTGGCACTTCAACCAACACGGTATGAGTCACAACTGGTGCCAGCTCTGGAGGGGAATTTGGAAGATGTATCAGAGGTCTGAGCCTCAGAGGCTTATTTCCAGTCATTTATCCACACAAGTCATCACACAAAGGTACTATATTTGCAAAAGTAACAAATTGAAAACAACCCAAACATCTGTAAATCAAGAATTAGTTAGATCAATTTGAATATATCTAATAGAATGCTGTGCAACCATTAAAAATTACAATACGTTCTTCTATACTTATTGGCTTGTATTTTACTGTGGAATATTTAGGTACATAGTGCAAAATTAAATTCATCTAAATATCTACATATACACTGAAAAGTTAAAAAATAGTATGATATTTGATGTATGTTACCATACTATGTCTATAATTTCCTATCTTATGAATTTTTTCAATGAGCAAATGAAAGGAAAAGTTATTTTTATTTTGCAAAGAGAACAAAACAAAACAAAAGGCCTTCTTTCCTAACTTCATTCTACGCTTCAGGAGAAAAATCTTTTCTCATAGATGAATTTTCTCAAGTGTCTAAGACTTTTCTTTTTAATCCTTTTTTAGGGGGTGGGGCCCAATGGTCAAGGTAAAAGCCTATGGGTGCCATGGTAGTGGATGTGGTGTGGTGACAGGCATCTTTGGAGGTGTGGACCTGTTCCCCTATATCATATACAGTGTTGTAAACCAATGGTACACCAATTTTTTAAAGATTTATTTATTTATGCATACAAGCTGGTGTGTAGGCCAAAGGATTCACCAGAGACAGAGTGGCGGAAAGAACAGGCACACTGACTATAGTAAAACTGCTGAGGGGAGCAGCGGGCGAGGCAGGAGAGGTCTGCTGTGCCATGTGGGAATCTCCATGGCCAGGGATCGAACTCGTGCTGCAGTGGCTCTGGATAGCTTCATAGTGCTATGCGTAACCAGTTGCACCACCAAGGAGGCCCCCATTACGCCAATTTTTAAAAACTCCTATTTAACTAATTTATCTTCAGGCTTATTTTGTGGAGATTTTAAAACATGCAAAATTGAAAAATAATATAATGAACCCCTGTGAACGTCACTCTTTCATCAATTCTCCTATGCCTTCCTCTTCTCCCTGCACTGGAGTATTTCAAGGCAAATCTCTAACATCATAGTATTTTATCCATAAACGTTTCACAACAATGCTACCACTATTATATAAAAAAAAAAACCTAGAGTACTATCATGAATTATAATCTATATTAGATAAATGGAATATACATCACAGAACAATAATCTAACCCTTCAATTAAAAAGCAAAAATAAAATCACTCCTAATGATTTTACATTTTTTTATAGACTCAAGTTGTTCTTAAGATGAACTACTCTGTGAAGTAAATCAATTAAATCGTGTAGTCTGGCCTTACCATATTCATAATAATACCAATAACATGAAGCAGGATCTCCCGACCCGCCAACTCATTAGACAGATTGCTGCAGTCTCTGAAGCCCAGGATTAGAAGACAATGGCGGTGGAAGAAGAAAATAATCTAGTCTTTAGGTTGGTGACCCGCAGAGGCTCACCTGTATACGCTACAGGCACGCACTAGCCATCCCTCTTTCAGCCTGTGTAAGTTCCAGCCTGCAGCCCCGGTGGGGACCGCGATGGAGAGCACGGCCCCAGTGACCAGCAGAGGGCGCTATGGCGCCGTAGGGACGTAAGGAGGCCTGAGCCCTCTAGTATCTTGGGAAGGTCTGAATTTCAGTTTCTCTCTTGCCTCATAAGAGGAAATACTTGACTGTTTCTCAAGGGTCTTCACCCACAGGGTTGGTTTCTTCTCTTGATGTCATTATTTTGCACATACAGGAAGTTTTGAATATGTTCACTTAAAATCTTGCTGTTAGGATATTTCTGCTCTGTGGTCACTTAAAATAACAAAGCTAATTGACCCGGAAGTTAGATAATCAGAAGAGTGAAAATAAGTTGTTGATAAAGCCTAGCAAAATATCGTGACTGACTGAGTGCCCAGCAGGCTGGGAAGCTGGAGCTGTGTTTTTCAGACTGTTTTGGAAACAGGGAAGTTGGTCATTAAGCACTTGCCTGGGATGTGACCATTATTTTGAAAAATTAACAGAGGCTAAAAAAAAAAATGGAAGGAAACAAATAAGGTAGAACAGATTCACTTTAAATGCGTGGTGTGCGGCCCAAGATTCATTGCTTATACACGATTTTATTTTCCAGAAAGATGCTAACTGGAAGGGGGAGTATAAAGAAATCTTACTGGTAACAACAAAGAGAAGGGAAGGAAATACAGAGGAAATAATGAAGATCAGAAAGGTGTGGGGACTTCATCCCTGGGACTCCAGATTTCCCTGGGGCTCAGTTAAGGGACAATATGTATAAGTCAAATAAAGCTTTTGACGCCAGTGACTCAGATTAACATTGCATCCACTGAAGAAGGGAAAAGAAAAAGTTATATCACATTATCCTCATATTTTTCTATAACTACAATTGCAGTTTGGTTTTACCCAATTTTTCAGCTGACACCATCGCCAGGGCAATGTTACTGACCTGTAAGTATTTCAGAGGTGACAACTGGTTAGCTTCTTGTAGAAATAAGGTTTTATTTGCTAGATTGATTTAAAAAAAATAGTAACTTTCACATGAGGGCACTAAATAAACAAAATTGATTTATGTTTCAAAATCAAGAATGAAGTTGATTTCAGGAACTATTGGTATTTCAACAGCTTAATTTTTCAATGTGTACACAGAAGGGAAGAGACATACACCATTTAGGCTTCCAGGTGGGATTTCAAACCTCCCCCCATGACCCACAGGGATGCCCCCTAGTCTCTCTATCCAATTCTTTCTTTATGACGGAACTTAACTGGGTGTCTAGAACCCCAACTCCAGCCAAACACTGCAGCAAGGAATTGGTGGTATTAGAGCGAAGACGACATAGAGCCAAGCATGCCTCGCTCTGCCAAACGTTTTTGTGCAGCTTCGCAGGTAGGTGTGCGAGAGTGCTCCTGGCTCCCTTAATCTCATTCTGGGCCTGAATCAGAAATCAGGTTCTTTCTCTCCTTCCAGGGTGGAGATAGGTGAAATCTAAGTGGCCTCCTGATAAAGACAAGAACGTATTCATCTTGTTCAAATCATCTCTCAGCATATCTCTCTGAATTCCATTCCCTTTTGTTATCCCTTCTTGTCCCATAAAATCTTCCTGGTACTTGCAGAATCCAGCCATGTTTCTTAGAATCCAGGAAGGTCAGGCCAGAGTATCAAACGTGGACAGTGACAACTTTCATTAATGAGAGAATCTCCAAGGGATGGTGACTCTGGTGGACAAGGCCCAGGGCAAGGTCTAATTTCCTCTTCCCAGGTAAAGAATCTCTCAGAGGACTAGGGTTTCATTTTTTAAGTCAAATAGCATTCCTGCAAAGCTCCCTGGGTATTGCTAGGGAAGGTGGGAGAATGCGTGAGCACAGAGCTCCAGCCACCAAGATCTCAGAAGCATTCTATTTGAGATGTGTGACCTCCAGCAGCTTAGACCCACTTTCTGAGAGCCAAGGACACTTCTAGTCACTTATTCCAGACTTTGTGGATGTGTCATGTACCAATGTAAAACAGACTTTATTTTAAGAAGGAAACTGGGGAGGAATGTTCCACTGTCTTAATTTTCCAGACACAGCCCTGGATAAGTCAAAGTGTTGGAGGGAAATTTATAAATAGGAAGCAGAATCAAGAGCTGAGGCAGGACACAGCAGGAAGCCCTCTGAGTCACTGCAGAGCCCAGCAGGGACGGAGGCAGCCGTCACCCACAGTGGCCAGACGCTCCCTTGTGGTGCCCTGGCATCTGTGTCTTCACTTTCACATATGTGTCTTCATCTCGGTTTATCTTCTGAGAAAAGACCAGGCCTTTCAGGAGGCTTTATGTCATTTAACTCAGTCTTTCTCACAGCATTTGCAGGGAGAGACCGAAGGAAGTGGGTTTTGTGACCGCCTCCCTTACTATAGGAAGGTGATCCGAAAGGTAACTGAAGGACTTAACATCTGCATTTCATCTTCAACACCAATCTCCCTCACCCCTGTCCTTTCAGGTTTCCCCCAGAGTACTGTGCTCACCTCTATGGCGTGGGGTGGAACCCCCTTTATCACACCAAGCCCAGTTGATAATGTGTGAGAAAACTGGCAGTGGCCTTCAGCTTCCATCTAACCTTCTCATTTTGGTCCAGCGACACCTAAACATTCAGATTTGGACATGAGCCCATCAGTTAGCAGTTGGATATTTCAACCCTACTTGCCTACTTACATTTCAGTGGTAAATTTAGATTAGTTCAATTGTTTGTGTTTTCGACACAATTTATTCAAAACTAGTGGAAATTACAAAACTGCTGAAATGAGGAATAATAAAGCTGAGAATGAAATGGGAATCGTACGTTTTTCAAAATGGCAAAAATTTAGTGTGTGATTTACACTCCTTAATCTTTAGCAGCTTAGTTATGGGTTCAATTACTGAGATAAAAGATGAAAGAATTTCTACAAAGACAGGGAAATGTACATCTTAAGGACTGCATTGTGGATAAATGGAACCTCAGTATTTGGGTGGGAGGAATTTCAGATGTCTACTCAAATCTCCATTAGGACTTAGCCTTTTCTTTGATAGGGTAATTAATGGTTTCCCTGTCTTAGGTTAAGGGCTACACAATGGCTTCTGTGGGTCATTTTCTCCCACCACCATCCCAACCAATGAGTGTTCTGAACCCCTGCTACAGAAATTCCACAAGGCTCTGAGGGGCAGAATCTTCAGGAAAAATCGTTGATCTCTTCAGGAATGTTGGGATAAAATAACTGGCAAGAAGGGGACACCCTCTGGTACCTAACAGGCTGGCTGGAATCATAGCTGCTACGTATCTGAAGAAGAAAGGAACTGGTCTGGGAGGTGGTGGGACTGGCTAGAGACTCAGTCATGTGATGTCCTCAAGAGGCCCAGAATGGGGACGCCATTATTGGTTGGGTTTTCCATTTGGAGTACCTGCTTGATATACTCCTTGACCTGTGATACCACAGGCAGAGTGAGTGCAGAGGTCATTCCGACACCCACATCCCAGGACCAGGCTTCAAATCTCCTTAACTCCCCACCCCAATCAAGGGCAAGCAATAAGGACACAATTAGAGGTCACATTAGAGTGGAGACCCATGATATCCAGTGAATCAGGAAAACTGAGGTGCTTGAGTAACGGGAAGAGGACACTAACAAGCAGACAGGGCAGGACCAGCCAAGCACCCATGATGTGAGAAACAGTCATAGATTCCATCAATCCCAATACAAGGGCACCCAACCTCCAGGGATGTTCATTGTGTGGCTTTAGGAAGCTAGTAGAAAACACAGGATTCTCCCAAAACCATGAACTGCCCTAGTGCCAAACATTCAAGGTTGGTTGATTTTTTCCCCCACAATTAAACTTTTCCCCTAATAGCATAGCCAGAGTTCTTTTCAAGAATGTCCAATTGTCCATAAGTAACAACTCACCACACCTGCACTGTACTTCACACACATCCTCTCTGCTCCTCGCATCACCACTAAGTGAGGAAACAAGCTCAGGGGTGCTGACAGGCTCTCAAAGGCCCCCAGACAGTGGAGGAATGGAGATGCAAAATAAGTGCCCCTGGTTCTTAGTTGGGCACAGTCATGAATCCCCAGATTCCCAGGAAGCATTGGGGCTCCAGGCAGGAGGTGAAATTTAACTAACTCCATTGCTTCTTATGAGAGGTGCTTCTCCCACAGAATTGTTCCAGCAAGGAGGGTGATGAGTTATTGAGACACGGCCTCCTCATTGCCTGCTTTCGTCTTAAAACATCCAGCTTAATGTTAGGAAGGATCCCAGCAAGGAATCTAACACTCCGTGAAGGAGTTCTCAACTCTCATATGTACCTACATGTCACAGTTTTAATTACTGCTGGAAAAAGCAAGATGAAGTAAAACAAATGTGCACATATTCCAGAGAAAGCTGAGTAAATCCAGGGAATCACTCAGAGAAAGCCTTAGTTGTAAACTTCTAGAAGTCGGTTTCCAAATTTCCATTTTATTCACTTAGTTTCAAACAGAGGTTGGTGTCACAGGACAAAGAAGGTCAGAAAATGTTGCTGTGGAGTCAGAAGCACAAGGCAGTCAGAAGACTGAGGCCAGCCAGGCTCTCCCACAAACCACCCAGCGTCTCCATGGAGGCCTTTACTTCCTCAGCCAGAGTCCTTCACTTCCTCAATTCTCCTCCAAGGTAAATAAAACAGGACACCTGGTATAGAACCAGGTGAATCTTTTTCATGGTATGGGACACATAGAAATAATATAGCACTCTGGGCTGAACAGAGAAAGCTGTGGCTCTGGACACAGCATGAAGAAATAGCTCAGGAGTAATAGGCCAGGCACATAGCTTATATGTGGTACCCGGGTTAGGAAGTGCTGGCCTAGCTGATGGTTAAAGTACCACTGAAACTTCCAGTCTGTGTTACTTCCCAAACAGTGTTTCGGAGGACCCCACATAACTCACCCAAAGTGCTTTTCACTGGGTCTCTTCACAGAATCCTGTAAAATTCTGACATCACATCTTATAAACACAAACATAAGACCCTTGCGGGCAGGGGTCATTATCCCAGGGTCTCTGGACCTTCTATATGGTCTGATTATAAGCTTGACAAATCCTGTCCATTTCAGAAACTATGGCCAAAATTTTGAGTGCAGGTTGGTTTATTTTTTGAGAGCAAGATCCACAACTGCCCTCACACAGCCAAAAGGGGCCACCTGTTAGAGAGGCAGGACTTACTACTGTAACACAGGCCTTGCCCACATCTTAAAATGTGTGGCTGTATTCTACAAATCCCAGATTTAAGTGCGTGGTATTGCAATAGGAGAGAATATTCAAGCTTGGGAACGTAGATACAGTGTCCAACTCTATGAAACGCCACTGCTATTGAGAAAAGGGACTTCTTGTGTAGAATACAGAATACATTTTAATAACAATAAAGTTACAATGTGCTGATATAATGAATGATATAATAGCATTAATAAAATACTCCTGTATATTTTACATACTTTTAAATTGAAAGGATCTGGTGTTCTCTGAATGTGGTCATTCATTAACAAGTAGTTCATTGCCAGAAATCCGTTTTCTCAAATGTATAGGCACAATGAGAGCCCCCAGAGAGACACGTCCCAGGACCTCACCCTCCCTCCTCACATTGGGGCTGCTCTGTCTCTCCTCACCTTCTGGAGGGAGGGCTGGGAAGGAATGGGGCCAGCTGTGGCGTATGATGATAAACAAATAGGTCACCTTGGAGCATAAATCCTGAAACACCAAAGTAGGCTCCTCATCACTAAGAGCCCACCACATGCCACACCATCCACAGCCTGTGAAGAAGGCCAAGCCCAGCTCCCCTCGACACCCCAGTCTCCCTGCTCTCTCCCAGGGCCACTATTCTCCCTGCTCACACCTCACACTCCCTCAGCCTTGCACACCTCTCCAGACCTGCGCAATGGCTGGCCCCTTTCAAACCTCACTGACTTTATTGGAGCCATAAGTTAGTCCACGGCAGCTGCTGTAACAAAATGCCACAGACTGGGTAGCTTACAAACAACAAAAGTTTATTTCTTACAGTTCTGGAAGCTGGAAACCTGAAGCCAGGTACCAGTGTAGTCAGATGAGGCCCTCATCCAGGTTACAGATTTCTTGTATCCTCACATGTTGGAATGGGTGAGGGAGTCCTGTGGGGGGTCTCTTTCATGAGAACATCCATCCCATCAGGAGGGCTCCACCCTTAGTCCATGACCTAATCACCTTCTGAGGCCCCATCTCCTGATACCATGACATTGGGGTTAGTATTGCAACATGTGTATTTGCAAAGACAAAAACATTCAGGCCATAGCAGGGTATATTGGCAACCAAAGAATCGGGGGTTTAGATTACATCTCATCTCCTCAAGTTAGGGTCTTTGAAAGTGGATACAAAAAAGCTTTGTGACTTGTTCAATCATATATTGGCCTGAGATGAGGGCACCCTAGCTAACTGAAAGGCTATTTGGCCTTACTTAAACTAGAATTCCATCATCTCAGTAGGGGACTTGTGACTCTCACATGTTGCTCAGATTTTGGCTGACACAGGTCAGTTGGAAAGTGAAGTGAATGTTTAGTTATTTTTATTTGATTTGACAGATAAGGGCTTTCAAAGCATAGGGCCCTGTGGGGAGGTGATTTCTGGGCAATCCCAGAGGGGCCTCCACTGTCCCCGCTGATCTAACTAACCTCTAAGTCATTTCCAGTGCCAATATGCTGAGACTGTGGCCACAGCGATTTATTTGCACTGAGGAGTCATAGGAGCTACAGACACCACAATTATTCCCCTGTGGACACTGGGCAGGTGTGACAAAGTACTGTTATCCTTGCCTCAAGCTCATGGTGATGGTCCCCTGACTACCAAGGCTTCTGTCTCAGGCCCCTTGGGTGCCACGCCACGTGCCAAGCATCCTGTCATCTGAACTGCCACTCAACAGCCCTCAGAGTCCATTCCCTAGAGGCCCAAATGCGAAAGCTGCTCCATGTTCAATGTGCGTTCATGAGTCTTCAGAGCCAACAAGTCAATAAGAGTCTTCTGGAAGGTGGTACTGAAGAGGTACCTCTCATCAAAACAAACAAACAAGCGCAGGCCCTCTCACAAGGACATAATGGCAAGCTTCAAGCGGACAACCCAAACAAATCGCATCCTTATCCAACTTCGAGCTACCCCATGAAGATAAACTGTCCACCAGGAGGCGATGAGCCCACTTGGCCTTCCACTAGCCAGCTGTGTGCTTCAGTAACTGGGTACGAGAAGATGGTGGATACCTTTTGGGTGGCATGTGGTATCTCACTTTTTTCCAAAACTTGGTCTTTGCACACTGGGACTGCTCTGTGAAGTCCCCACTCCACTGGAGGGCCCCGTGCTTCTGTTTGATGTACTGGATCGACTCTGGCATGGCTGTGTAGTCCTTGATCTTCTGCAGTTCAATCAGAATGACCTTTATTCCATGCTGGATGAGAGCATTGTAGACTGCAATTTGTTCTTCTGACATGTTGTTTAACAGGTCAAAGTTCAGCAAATCAGGAACTAAGACTATGATCAGTCTCCTGCAAAGTTTAATGTTTTCATCAATGACGTTGACCACAGCTGGAAATAGAGAAGAAAAAGAACATCTCACTATCAAGACAGTGTGAGTCTTCATGCAATTAAGGGTATAAGAAATGGGTACTTGGGCCTTCCTCGTGGTGCAATTGTTTAAGCGCAGCACTATGAAGCTGTCCAGGGCCACTGCAGCACAAGTTCAACACCCAGCCAGGGAGATTCCCACATGGTGCAGCAGACCTCTCCTGTCTTGCCCGCTGCTCCCCTCAGCAGTGTGCTTCAGTCGATCTGCCTGTTCTGCTCCCCATTCTGTCTCTGGTGAATCCCTACCACCCCACACCTCTGGCCTATACCCCAGCTTTTATGCATAAATAAGTGAATCTTAAAAAAAAAAGAAAGAAATAGGTACTGAGAAGATAAAACGGACTTTTTAAAAAACATAACAATCAGGAATGGATTAACAAAATTATGTGCCGGACCCACACAATTATGTTTAAAATTTATCTTCTCTTCTGTGTAACCTTTTTAACCTTCCCTGAAAATTTGATCCTCTACATTCATGAATCAGATCTTTTGGTAGTCAGTGGTTGATAGGTCATTTTTTTCAGCCCACCTGCTCCAGCCACAGACCATGACTGCTCAGAACAAGGATGTTTTTGTGACTAACTTTGTGTCTCCAGACTTAGCTGAAGATCTAATATACATTAGGTACTGAACAGAATTTTCAAAAAATAAATAGATCTTAAAAGGATAAGAAAAATGTAGTTTACTTGAATGTTGTGTTATTCTTTATTTGTATTTTCCTTTTATGCTTTATAGCTGTTTAAAAGGCCAGCAGTATTAGACTAATCTGGAAGAGAGTATTCTTGAAATATCAAAATATGCAGATACTGTATGGTTCTTTAATTGCCTCCCATAGGATATAAGAACAGACTCACCAAGAGCAAGTTCTTTAGTTAACTTTTATATTTCTAGTGCCTAGAACATAGCAGCTGCTCACTAAAGATTTGTTGAATGAGTGAATGAATGAATATTGACATGTTTTTGAAATGAGGACTTTTCCACGTTTGTGACCAGCACTGGATAAATGTTTTTATTTTCCCCTGGAGGATGATTTCGTAACTTGAAATATGCGAGCCAAATATAGTTGTAGCCTCACTATGAATATAAGAGGCCTACAATCCAAAGCACATTGAAACATTTTTTAATGACTCAGAATATATTCCTACCAACTGCTAGTTATCTTAATTTCCTGGTGACTAAAAAAAGGATGTTTATTTCAAGTTTTACTCATTTACTGTACACCATTCAAATAAAGAGAACATAAAATACAAAAGGGAAACTTTCATGCATTGAGTGTCTAATATGTGCTAAGCTCCATGTTCAGGTTTTACATCATTTGATTCCGTACATTAAGTCAAAGAAACATTCTTATCTCCACTTGACAGATGAGACAACTGAGGTTCAGAGATGTTGTGTGTGTGTGTGTGTGTGTGTGTGTGTGTGTGTGTGTGTGTGTGTGTAGAACAAATTAAATAGAAGTAAATAAAGAATTTCTATTTTATTTAGATAGGGAAAGATTGGGTGAGTTGAGATTATATTGGCTTGGTTTTAAACATGAGCTGATTTACATATTCAAACCAACAGAAAACACTCAGCAGCTAATCTCAAGGACAGGAGGACAAATGACCACTTATCTCCTTTCAGTCTCTTTACTAAGACTATGTCATAAGTAACCTGTTGATGTGAACAGGTTAACCATATCCTCATCCAAAGTAAGAGTCACATTCTATTACTCAGGAATCCCAGTTACTGGAATGAACTTAAGGAAAGAAGAGAGGTGGCCCTAAACCCCTGGGCTCAGAGGCTATGGGGCAGGGAGGTTTTGGTAAAAGTTTCCCTGTGGTTAGAAGGCAGAGTCGCCATCATTTGTAAAAAAGGGAGTCGCTCCTTACCTTTTTGTTCATTTGCTATTTTCATACCTCACTTAAAACATACCTTGTCCAGGAAATTCATCCCTACCAAAAATGAATAACTTATATCCACACTGCCTCTCCAGCACCTCAGGCAGGATCTTTAACACCAGTGTATCCACGTCGTGGCTTTGAATTTCTCTTTGAGTCTTGGGGTATAAGACATAAGCATCATACAGTTTCCCATCTGAAAAGGAAATGAGACAAGCTTATGGAATTATTGCTACCAAAAGTTCTTATGTTAAAATGAAACTTGCTATCATTACGGCCTCTTTCTGTGAGTTTAATGCCTTTAGGGTGTTCAGGTGGCCGATGGGGGCCAATCATTGCCATGCTAGGCATCCATCTCTCAATACTTTATATATTTCATTTCACTCTTCTCTTGCCTGCATGGTTTCTGAGAAGTTGGACGTCTTGCTTCTTTCAGAATTTTCTTCTTCACCTTTGATTTTCAATAGTTTGAAAATGATATGACTAAGTGTAGTGTTTTGAGTATCCTTCTCAGTGTTCTCAAAGCTTCCTGAATCAATGGTTTGGTGTCTTACATTAATTTAGAGAAATTTTCAGTCACTACTATATTGAGTATTTCTGTTCTTTTCTGTCTTCTTTCTCTTCGTATGTTTCAATTTCTGTAGTTTTCCCACTGCCACTGGATGTTTTTTTCCTCTTTTTTTTTTTCAGTCTTTCTTCTCTTTGCTTTTCAATTTGGGAGATTTTTGTTGAAATATTCTCAAACTCAGAAATTCTTTCCTCAACCATATCCAGTCTACTAATAAACCCATCAGAGGAACTCCTCATTTCTGTTACACTGTTTGTTGTTGTTGTTTTAATCTCTAGCATTTCTTTTTGGTATTTTTATCTCTAGCATTATTGCTTACATTACCCAGCTGTCCTTGCATACCCTGACTTTACCTCTTAGATCCATTAATCCTCATTGTTTTAAATTTCCGGTCTAATAACACCTACCATGTCTGGACATGATGCTTACTCTGTCTCTTCAAACTCTGTTTTATAATTTTTAGTATACATTACAATGTTTTTCCTGATGGCCACACTTGAAGTACTGCATAAGAGGAGTAAGAGGAATTGTTATAAATCGGACTTTAGTAATGTGGAGATGAGGTATTGGGGGAGGGGAAACACTTTATAGTCCTACAATCCTATGGTTAGGATTAAGGCTGTTAGTGAGTTTGCAGATGGTGAACTTCCAAGTGTTTCTCAGATTCCCTCCTCACTCCAGGTGAGGCAGATGGCAAAAGTAGGCTGGAGTTGGAAATTTCCCTTCTCCCAAGTTAGTTAGGCTCTGACAAAAATCCCAGAAGATTAGGATATCTTTAACTGGTTTCTCCTGAGGGCAGGTCTTGTTAAGAACAGAGTGGTCTGCTGTATTTCAAACTGGTTCCATTTCCCTTCTTTCTGCCAGAAGGTCAAAGGAATTTTTTTTCTGACATTTACTGTCAGAACCTTGTTAAACTCCTAGAGATAAAACTCACGAAAGTGTTCCCACCCCTTATCCAGGGGCTCCTGGAACTTTTAAGTCTCAGACTTGTGCACATTGGGCCTCTCACAATTTGTCAATTATAGTTCAGATTTTCCTATCCCACAGTCATCTTATTCTCACAGATTGACCTGTGGGGGAAATGGTCTTATCCCCATTACACAAGAAGGAATCTGAGATTTAAAACATTGCATCATTTCTCCAAGGTCATATAGTCTTAATTCCAACCAAGTCTTTTGTCTCTAAGGCCATCACTCCCTGTGGTGTGGTTGAAAATGAGAACTGAATGCAGGCGTTCCCATCAATGTTACCCTTGGTGTGTTCTGTGTAAGGGAAGGCTTGCTAACCGCACCAGGAAAAAATGGACTTAATTGCTCTTAATTTAGACCTTCCAGTGAATTCTGTCACTGCAATTACATACTCATATAGTACAGAGACCAACCATGTGAGCACACTCTAGGAATCTGCTGTGCTGTGCTGAGAAGTCAACCACAACAGCACATGTGTCATTTTGGCCAAATGAACAAGTTTTGACTGAGGACAAGGAACACTGTGCTCACCAATGCACAGATAACCAAGGCACAAAGTCTAACTGGGAAGACCATTCAAAGACTTAGAAGTGGAATCTGTGAGACAACAAATGGTTAAATGAACAGAAGAAACAAAGTAAAAGTCCCCATGGTCTGAAGATCTTGAAGAAAAAAAATCACAGGGGACATCAGACAGTTCCTAGGTTTTAAAGGGTGGAGAGAGCTTGGAAACAATAAAGGTCTAAAATTGGGGGAGGGGAGGAACACACCATGGAGGGGGCAGCTGGAGAAGGGCATGAAAGAGGGGATATTGGTGTCCTAACCAGCGACAGTAAGAATGTGTAAGAAACTCTAGAAGGGCTGGAAAGTTTGAATGAGCATCTCATTGAAAAATATGATTTGGAGTGCCAGGTCATGAAGAAATTCAAAGATAACCCAATGGAAACTGGAGAGGGGCCCATGTTTTTCCATTCTCTTTTTTTGGAAGTTTGTTTGATGAACAGACTTGAATAGAGGAGTGGTTCTAAGCCCAATAAAAGAAGGCAAAACCTTGTACTTTTCTAGCTTTTGACTAAACAATATTAATTTAAATAAATACAGAACTTGAGAGTTTACATGCCACATTTTCTCCTCCCACTCTTCTCATCCCAATCGTTGCCAACCTCAGGTCTCTACTCACCATTCGTGGTCATCCTGTGGAAAGTGGTAACTTATACAAACACACACACACATGCGTGCACATGAAGACATACAGGTATGTGCACATACCTGCATGTATACACGTCCACACATGTACAGGTATGAGTGAGCACTCTTAGTCACCCCACACCCTGTCAATGAATACTGACAATGTGAGAGGGGGTGTGGCTTGGCACCTGCTTTACTCTCAATACCTGGAACAGGCCCTGGTACAGAAGACACCCACCAGGAGTAATGGAATGTTTGAATAGAGCTTCACTTCACAAAATTTCAGAGATTATATGTCTCTGTAAGGAGATAGGGAAGTTCTAAAGCATGAGAAAATTCAATTTTTTAGTAAATTAGAATCATAGGGCAGGTACTAATGAGATGGTTAGTTTCTGTCTAGAGCTACCAAAAACTCAGCCAGCTAGAGCTCCTTGTAGAATGAAAGCAACTTGAAAATGCTATTACAGTTATCATGGGAAGGTTGATGCAGACAAGTTGCACATCAGAACCTTTTAATTGACCACTCCCATAAAAAATTTTCCTTGGAAAATTGTTCCAGAAAAAAACATGTGCTCTCCTGAAAAATTGGAAGGTTTTTGTGAACAGCAATTACCAATTGCTAATTAAATGCTTATTGCCAATCGCATTTGCTTTTGCTTCTAAAGCAAGCTCTCCTTCAAAGCTGCCTGAGACTTGTCATAACTCTATCCCAGGTTTTTTTTAACCACTCTACACTATTTCCCTTTGCTTGCTATGCTTATTTTGTTCTTGTTTTTAGTTATTCTGTTTACATGAAGATTCTCCATAAATCTCTTTGGAATAAGGTAAGGCATATATAAATCTCTCTGGTAGATTTGTAAACTGATCCTTATATTTTTGTATATGCATGCACACGTGGAAGAAGAATTTTTAAATTCCCTCTTATGACTTAATGGAGACTATATAGAATCCTTTGACTAGTGACCAGTCTTGCAGGTGACTTAATAAAACGGGTAGTTATAATCACCTATTAGTCACGTTATAAAGCTTGATTAATCTAGTTGGAATAAAACAACATGTCACAAGAAAGACAAAGTTGCTCTTTCTTCCTCATTTATATTTGCCATCCATCAACCATTCCATATGTTCCCCAAATAACTCAGAAAACCTCAAGAGACACATAGGAAACAGCATCTGGACTAAGCTTGGAGTCTCGTCACTAGCTCGCCAACACTCCATGGGGTATTATAGGATAGTTCTCACAGACTGAGTTGTAAAGAATTTAAACATGGAGCTTCCATACGACCCAGCAATCCCACTTTTGGGAATTTACCCAAAAGACACAAAAACACTAATCCGAAACATACACCCGTATGTTCACTGCAGCACTGTTCTCAATAGCAAAGGTATGGAAGCAACCCAGATGTCCAAAAATAGATGATTGGATAAAGAAGATGTGATACATATACACAATGGAATACTATTCAGCATTCAAAGAAGATAAACACATGCAATTTGCAGTGACATGGATGGAATTAGAGGGGATCATACTCAGTGAAATAAGCCAGAAAGAAAGAGAAAAATATCAAATGGTTTCACTTATAACAGGACTATAAGGAAACCAAATAGGAGAGAGACAATCA
>PVIJ01004483.1:0-63149 GCA_004024925.1 Scalopus aquaticus
CTCTCTCTCTCTCTCCCTCTCTCTCTCTCACACACACACACACACACACACACACACACACACACACACACCACTAACACAGACAACTCTCGTGTGCGAACAGATATTTAACATCTGACAGACTCGCTCACAGCTGAGTCCCCCTCTCCCGCCGACGCCCCTTCCATTTCTGGCCTGGCCGACGGGGCTCCAGATGGCCTCGCTTGATGTCCACGTTACGATGAATCTCATTTCCGGCCTCCTTCCCCCCCTCCCACCCTCAGTCCGGCCTAACGTGCTTCTACTTCTGTATCTTTAGAAACTGCCCCTGCCCGGCCCTCGCTCGCTGCCCCCGCCCCCCGCCCCGCGCCCCTCCGCTCGCCCCGCCAGGCTGAGGCGCCGCGGGCCTGGTGCCCTCGGACCCGCAGGAAGCGGCTGAGATCGGCTGCCCTGGCCGCAGCGCCGCATCCCCGGGCTTTGCTGCCAGCGGCGGGGCGAGAGGACCCCGCCCCAGCGAAGGATGGGGCCTCACTGCCCAGGCGGCCCTGCCACGGAGGTGCCCCGGACCCGGTGTCCGAGCCGTCACCCCGACGTCCAACGTCACCCTGACATCCAACGTCACCCCGACATCCAACGTCACCGCGATATTCATTGTCACCCCCGACATTCAACTTCACCGCGACATTCAATGTCGCCCCGACTTTGCTTCCGTGTGGGGACTGGCTTTGGAAGGAACCTGAGACCCAGTCTGGACCAGTGAGAAATGAGGTGGATTCCGTAGGTGCTTCTGGGAGAGAAGGGTCCTTGTTTTTCTACAAACGTACCCCCAAGAGCGCCCTGTTCTCTGTGATCCCCGGGGCCGAGACGAGCTGTCTGCACAGAGGGGAAGCCCAGCGAGGGGGAGGCGGGAACAGAGGGCAGGCCACTCAGGGCCAGCCCCAGGCCTGAACACACTGAACCTCCACATGTGGCCAAGAGAACAAAAGGTCCTCTTGTGAAATCGGGGCTCAGTTCCTGCAGCCTGTGGGGTGACGTCCTGGCGGCCAAGGGGCTCTGACTCAACCCCGTCCCCCACAGTGTCTGTCAGGCAGCCATTCAACAAACGCTGCTGGGCCGGGTGTGTTCAGCGCCCCAGGAGGGCCTGCGCAGTCTTCCCTGCAGGCCCTCGGCCCCTCCTCCTCTGAGCTTCCGGGAGGAGCAGGTTATTGTCTCACTCCGGCTTCCCTGGGGTGACTGGAAGGTTCGTGTCCACCCAGTCTGGGGCTGCAGTGGAAACTCCTTAACGCGGAGGCCTTGGAAACCCAGGCGGGGTCAGTCAGCTCCTTGCGGGCGGGCTCCAGCTCGCTCTGAACTTCGTCCTGCAAGCCGCCCCCACCCCCACCCCCACCCCCTCCACCTCCCACCCCGAGGCTCTGGCCTGGCTGAGGGTTCTCACGGCCTTTGCAGCGCTACGAGCACAGGGGTTTGATGTCTTCTTGCTTTCGCCAGAGAAGCCGTGTTGTCTCCAGCCCAGGAAAGACCCACGTTCTGGACATCCTGCCCCGGCCAGCTCTGCCCACGCGCTGCCCACAGAAAAGAGGGAAGAGGCCTCGCGCCCACACCAGGCGTGGCTCTGTCACCGCGCCCCCAGAGCTTGGGGCGAGGGCTCCGTCCCTCCAGTCTCCTGAGGCCTCTCGCCGGAGGTCTCGCCTCCGGTAACCGGGCCCCTCGTCCATCTTCCCCGCCGGGAGCCGCCGCCGTGGCGTTCCTGAGAGGCGGCGCCTGACGTTCGGCACCAACGTCCGCACGGATCAGGGTCAGACGACGCGGTTGGAGACCACCACGGCACCTCGTCTTCGAGGAGCCGGACGCCGAGCTGTCCCTCCCGGGCGCTGACCATGCAGCTCTGTTCCACCCTGTTAGGCCCCCTCCCTGGCCCTTCGGGGTCCCTGCACGACCGAGGGTGGCCGCGTCCGGTCGTGGGCCCCGGGGGCTGTGGGGGGGAGGCCGGGGCCACACCGGGCTCAGGGGAGGGCCTGGAAGTCCACGTGGGCCGTCCACTCACGCTCCTGGGGGGCCGGTCTCATCTGAGAGTGAGGAGGCTGAGTGCGGCCGGCGAAGGCGGGTCAGCTCTGGGGCCACCAGTGTGGGTCCAGCCGCGTGTTCCGTCTCAAGCCTCCGTCATTCTGCAGCCCTGAGGACATGCAGAGGACACTGTGACCCAGAGGCCCATCCAGGCCAGAACCTCGGCTGACGCGCAGGCTCAGGGTGTCCTCTGGGGAGCGGCCAGCGTCACAGCGTCTTGCTGAAACGGGACACTGAGGTCTGAAACAGGCCTGGCGGGAGAGGAAATCCGTCGTGGGGGACGCGAGCCTGCTCCCGGACGACCTCTAAACGTCCAGAGACAAGCTCCTCGTGGAGAAAAGGGACGAGGCCAGCACGGGACTGGCCAGCTGGACCCTCAGCCTGCCCTGCAGTCCCCTCAGCCCATTCACCCCCGCAGGGCCGCCCCGGCCACCTAGAGGAGGCCATGGAGGGAGCCGCAGAGAGGCCTGCTGCTGCCCGGGGAGCCCGGGGAGACAGCTGCACCAGGCAGCGGCCAGGGTCGCCTGGCAACGGGAGGCTGCCCTCTGGGGAGCGCACCCTGCACACCGAGGTGGTGCCGGCCCGCGGCGCTCAGGCGCCTCTCCGGCCGGGCGCCCCTGCCCAGCCGCCCTCTGCCGCAGCCCGTCCCCTGTCCGCACCCATCCCGCCCGAGGCCACGGTCGGGCCTCGCAGTGGACAGGACCCGGCCTGGAGGAGCCGCAGGGCCGGCGGGGCAGTGGGCCCATGGGGAGGGCCCCCAGGGTGGCGGGGCCGCCCCCGCTCTTTGCTCTGCTCAGGCAAGTCAGAGAGGCAGGAGCTTGGCCAGGACGGACGCCCCCTCGTCGGAGGTGGCTGAGTCCTGCGCAGTGGTGTCAGGCCAGAGGTCACTCGTGTGGAGGGAGAGCCCTGGCTGGCCTGTGTCCCCTGCCAGGAGGGGGCCCCGCCAGGGGGAGGGAAAGGCCAGGAAGATGCGGCCCTCTAAGCAGTCACGTGACGGGGCCTCCGGGAAGGGCGAGCCCCCTCTTTCTGCGCGCACCCCTCTCCTGCGTGCGCCCCCCTCCTGCACGCGCCCCCATCTGCAGTCTGTCTCTCGGTCTGTCTCTGCTCTCTCCTCTGTGTCTCTGTCTCTTGCTCTCCCTGTTTCTTTCTCCGTATCTTTCCCTTTGTCCCCCTTTTCCATCTCTCCCTCAGTCCCTGTCTCTGTCACTGTCCCTCCTTCCCCCAGCAGGGCAGAACGTGGCTTCCAGAGTGCACTTCCACGCCCAGCTCCCTCCGGGAGGGCCTGCTGGAGGCCTTCCTCAGCCAGGACAGGGGCGGCTTCAGCTGGCCAGGTGGCCACAAGGCGTGTCCACATGACAAGTGGCCGTGCAGGGGGCTCCTGTGAGTTGGGGACCGCTGCAGGAGGCCAGCCTGTCCTTCTGCAGTCTGGCCCTGGCCCGAGAGAACAGGCCGGGCCTTCATACCGGGTGCGGCCAGGCCTCCCTCTGCCAGGGTGCCCCTCGTCTGCTGACCCCACCGACGACGTCCACTCTCGCCTGTCCCCACTTCCTGGCTGGCCGCAATCAACTCCTGGGGCCCAGCGCCCTCCCCGCCTCGCCTGTGATGACTCTGCAGGAGTGTTTAGTTTACGGGGTGATTACAGGTCTTTCTTCTTTATTAAACTTTAAACCCTTGGGCCGCGGACCTCGTATGATCCAAGACGCTGCCCGCGTCCAGCGCGCACTTGACCGCACTGGCTGGCTGGTCGGGTTTCACGGCGAAGGCCCCTTTATGGGCTCGTAAAAGTCATCGCAGGGATGCATTTGTCCCGGGCCTCCGGCCGCGCCAGGATGAGGCTGAAGCTCCCCGGAGTCGGCCAGGTGCCTGCGCCCCACCCCCAGGCAGCCCCTGGGGCCGCTGGAGCTGGGTCTGCAGGCTCGCGGCTGCCCAAGGCAGGAGGCATCTCCACGACCCCCAGACCTTGGCGTCCACTCGAGCTCGGAGAGGTGAAGAGTCGCAGGTCGGCCCTCATCCCTAGCGCGGCCAGGACGGGCTCCCGAGGAAGCCCCTCGGTGCTGTCTCTGGGCCTGCCCCTCCCCAGGAACGGACTGTCCGGAAATGGAGCCTGGGCTCGGCCTCTGACCGTCCTCGAGGGGCCCGACGGCCGCGGCCTGGGAACGCCCGTCCGCCTCCTGTCCGATGGTCACTCGTGGCCCCCAAGCCAACCGTCCGGGGCTGCAGCCTCGGCCTCCTGTGCCGCCCTGGTCCCGGAGGGCCAGAGGCGGCCCGGCGGCTGCTTGCTGAGCCCACGCGTCCCTCTGCAGTCTCAGGCGCTCACCTCTCGCCCGCTGACCACTCGGCCACGCGGCCTCTGGGGCGGGGCTGGGGGCTGTCCCCGGGGTGTTCGGACAGGTGCTCTGAAGCCCCGCCCTCTGGGGCTGACCCGGCCGCTCCGAAGCTCAGGTCTCCCTCTGCCCTGGGGTGGTCCCGGCCCCCACACGTCACACTCCCCTCCGCCCACCCAGAGACCCCTTCACGCCTCGTTTGGACCAAACGAGCAGCACAGAAGCTTCCCCCCCCCCGTTTCCCCCCCCCCCACTCACTCTTCACCCCCCGGCCAGGCTTTGCTTGGGCTCCCACTGCAAGGCTGGCCCTGGCCCCGCGAGGGTGTTCGGGCACGCCGCCTCTCCCCGGGAGAGCGCGCTGGCACAGACGCCCGGACGCCGCTCGGCCTCTTTGTCCTCTGTGGCTCCAGCTGCACTTCTTGCTCTGAACATGACCCAAAGGGCCTTTCACTGCCCCGGCCAAGCTTGGCAGCCGCCCTCCCGGGGCCCGCGCCCGCCTGGCACCACTCTGGGGCCCGCGTGGCTCTTTGTTTCCCCCTTCCAGCCCCAGGCTCCTCCTCCAGCTCGCGTAGCTGGGCCGGGCCGGGCCGGGCCGTGGTCCTTCGTCCAGGACCCTCGTGTGTGCTCCCTGCTGACCGCATTCAGGGGGGACGTCTGGGGAAAGGCCCCGACACTCCCAGAGCCGGGGGGCTGGGCAGCGGGGGCAGCGCTCACACTCTGGCCCAGTCACCCCTGGGGGGCCCATCCTCAGGAGCGGCCACGCTGGCTGCTGGTGCCCCTTTCTTGTGTCGCCTCCAGCCCCAGGGCACCCTGCCCTCGCTGCCCGCAGCCCCCCTGCTGCCCGAGCCCCCCACCTCCGCCCAAGCTCCGCCGCCTCTATTGGCGTGACACAGTCCTCACACGCCTTCCGGGGCACGTTTTAAGGCGTCCTCGGCGCCGTGTCGCAGCAGGCGAGGCCCCGACCGCGGCCGGGACAGGCGTGGAGGCAGAGGCCCTCTCAGGCCCACAGCCACTCACGGCCCCCAGCGTCGGGCGCAGCGGCCCCAGTGCGGCACCCTCGTGGGGACGCGGGAAACAGGCCAAGAGGCCCCCCAGCGGCATGCAGCAGAGCACGGAGCAGGGGCGAACCTGCTGCACCTCCCACCGGCCGCTCCCCCGGGGTCCACCCAGGCCCTGCCGCCCTTGCTGACCAGTGCGGGGGCACAGGGCCGGGATCCGCCTCACGCGGCGTCGCTCGTCAAGTCCCATCCACCTGCCCTGGCCTGGGGTTCCCGGCCCAGCTGCTGCCAGTGCTGCGGGGTGTCGGTCAGGAGAGAGCAGCACAGTCCCCCAAAACTGAGAGCCCCTGGCGACCTGGGGCGGCTTCCGGCCTGCCCAGAAGACAGCGGCATGCCCCGTGGAGCTGGACGCGGGTGGGAGTAAGCCGCACCGTTCCCACGGAGGTGGTAGGTCCTGTGCCTGCTTTGAACGCTTGAAGGTGGAAAACTAATAGAGTCGGCTGCCTTCTCCGGGTACCCCGACCCCCCGGGTGCCCCGACCCCACCTCCCCTCATTGCCCTCTTCTAGGAAGCGGCTGATCACATCCGTGATGGTCCTCCTGCCTGCCAGTCCACACGTGAGTCATCCCCGCCCCTCCACGCGAAGGTTCCAAGTCCGAGTATTCTTTGACCCCTGAGTAATCACTGGCCCTCGTTGGTCCGGGGCCAAGGAGACAATCTGATTAGGCCCCAGAAAACGGGTTCTTGCAGCCAAGTTCCCACAGGCGCCCTGCACGCTGCCCCTCGAGGCCCCGTGCACCCTGCAGCCCTGCTGTGGTGGCACACCCCCGGGCGGCCGCTCGCCTGGACGGGCCTCTGGGTGGCCGTCCCCAGCCGAGCGTCAGCCCCACTGGACCCCCTCGCTGTGATCGGAAACGGGCTGAGAGGTCATAGCGTTAAAGAGAGTGGCCGAGGAGGAGGAGGGACTCGAGGGTCCTCTCACTCGTCCCCAGAGACACCGGTTGGCCTGTGCCCACCTCCCAGGCCCTCGCCCGGGCACGGAGCTCATTCTCTGGGGGCACCACATCCTCCTCCTGCTAGGCGTTTCTGAGGGCCGATCGCCCTCTTCCTGGGCTCAGGGTGGACAGGTGGCCCCGGCTTAACCGTCGCCACACCCTGCTGTCCTGAGCACAGCAGTTGGCCTGGGGGTTCATCCTGGGACCAGAGACTCTTCCTAACGAGCATTTCTTCCTGGTCAAGGAGCTGCCGCATAGGACAGACGTGAGGACGGGGCCAGAGGTCGGAGCGGGACACAGGAAGGAGCGGGCTTCTCGGGGTCCGGTCCCCGCGGCCTGCCCTGCCTTCAGCTGCCAACTCCGCTTTCGACTGAGTGCCCCGAGGTCTTTCCCGAAGCTGATCTCAGCTTGGTGGGGAATCTGTGGTGCTTGCGGCAGGGCGCGGGGCAGCGTCCGCTCTGCCAGGTGCTGTTTGAGACGTCCAGCGTCTGTGGCTCGTGGCGTCTGGGAGCTGAGCAGGTTCCTGCCTCCTAGACCCGCGCGCTGGACTGGTGGGCGGTCACCTTGGCCGGCCCCTTCCTGTGCCATCTGGTCAGAGCTGGCCGAGAGGGCAGCTGCCCGGGACCTGGGCCGCCGTGAGGCCGCGGCCACCGGGCTCTGGAACCGGGGTGCCGAGAGCTGGAGGAGCCGCGGGGGGCCGGGGGCAGTGCCCACCCGGCGTCACCCAGCTTGTAGGTGCAGGGCGGGAGGCAGCCCCATCCAGGGCGGGACCGCCCCCCCCCCCACCCGGCCCTGCAGGCTGCTGCCCCCCCAGCGGCCCTGGGCTCCTGCCTACCTTCTCCAGGCCCCTCCCAGCCCCTCCCCCAATGGTGCCGCCTCCTCATAACGCGGCCCTGTCCCCACACTCAGCTCTCCTCCCGCCCCTGACTAATGCCGCTGGCACTGGGCGGACCTGACAGGCGGCTTCCTGCTTCCTCTGCGCTTCCTGCCCACAGCCGCCTTCGCCGCCCCTCCCCCAGTGCTGGGGTGCCCGCCTGCGCCCCGTGCTGCTCCCGCTCAGCTGGGCGCTGACCTCTGCCTGGCTCCTCTCGCTCCGCTGGGCTCCCAGCCCCATCATGAGCCCGCGTCTGGCAGCGCGCCCGGAGCTGCAGCCCAGAGGCCTGCGGAAGGGGGTGCGGAGCCCTGCCCGGCTCCCTCGCCTGCCTTCCAGTTAGGGAATGTCACGCGAGAGAGAAACAAACCCCAGAGAGGACTCCGCTGCGTGTCGCCACAAATGTTTTGTTGAATGAATTCGCATGACAGAAGCTGATGACTGAAAATGAGCAAGGACTATTTGAAAAGTCCTCGAGGTGCCGCGAGCGGGGCTGGCGTGTCCACCCAGCCGGCCAAGGCCCCCCCAGCACCGGGCTGGGCTCAAAGGCCAGCGCAGCTCTCCGGCAGCCCCTGCCCGGCCTGGCTGAGTCAGCTGGGTCTGGACCTTGGCCTGGCTCTCGGAATCAATGAAGTCAACAGATTTAACGGTCGCGGCGCCGCAGGCTGAGAGGAAGCCTCAGGGGCCGCCGCGGCTGCCCCCAGTTCAGGGAGCTGCCCCTGGCTTCCTCACCCAGCCCTCTGGTTCCGCTCTGCCCTGCTCTCAGCCCCCACATGCCCCCAGAGCAGCTGGACGCCTCGGCCTCTGTGGGGACTCCGCCCAAGAGGTGGGTGGCGCATCTAGGAGCAGTGTTTTCTTCTTCCAGAGGAGGCACCCCGACAATGGCAGAAGCCGCCCCGTTTGGCGAGAGACGGAAAGCAGAGCCTGCTCAGGCGGGCCTGGGAACGCACCAGAGGAAGAAGAACTCGTTCCAACAAGGAAGCGAGAGGAGACGGGTGCTGGGTGTGGGCGTGGGCCGTGCCGCCTCGGAGCCAGCAGCTGGCCGTCCCAGGGGACGGGGGCTGGTGGCCGGGCTGGCGGCCGTGTCGCTAGTCGCCGTTGGGGGATTCGAGGTGCAGCATCTCAAGCAGCGCCAGGAAGCTGGCAAGAAGCACATTCAGTCTCCGACACTTTGGGGGTGTCCCCCCAGCCCCGTTCTCTTTCCAGGAATGTCCCTAGCCGCCCACACCCTCTCGCCACCGTGCTGGAGCCAGCGTCCCCACCAGCACGAAGGGCCTGGATGTCCTCGCTGGACGTCCGCCCGACTTCCAGGCACGCCCGCCGGTGGTTCGGATCCTGGGTCGGGTCGTCACGGAGCCGCGGGCTCACGGCCCAGCCTGCAGCGGCTGACGCACGGCGCCGGGCTAGGGGAGAAAGCGGCTTCCCGTCAGCGGTCAGCGGGAGCCGGGAGGTGGACAAGCTCTGCCCCGGTCACGAAAGGGAATGCAGTCGCGCGGGTTTGGGTAACCAGGTGGAAAAGAAAGGAGTTGGGGCCCCCCTGGTGGCGCAGGGGTTAAGTCTCAGCCTATGAAGCCGTCCACAGCCACTGCAGCGCGAGTTCGATCCCCGGCCAGGGAGCTTCCCACAGGGCGCAGCAGACCCCTCCTGTCTCCCAGCTGCCCCCTCAGCAGTGGATTTCAGTGGCTCCACCTGTTCTGCTCCCCACTGTCTCTGGTTTATTCTCACCCCCCACGCCTCTGGCCTGCACCCCAGCTTGTATGCATCAATAAATAAATCTTTAAAAAAAAAAAAGAAAGGGGTTAACCTCACTGGCTAAGGAGTGGGCTTCAGGCAGAGATGTGGACCCGGCTGACGTCCACTGACTGGCTACGGGCAGGTCACTGTGGAGTCGGTGAAGGGGCTTTCACCAGTAACTGGGGTCCTCTGGGGGGTCCTCGCCTGCCACATAGGCAGCGCCTGGATTCCGTGGGCTTGGGGTGCAGTTCGAGGTTAGTTCCCTACTGCTTTGGCCATTTGCAGGTAGACTGTGTCTGTGGACCTGGGCTTCCAGAAGCTTCCAGAAGAAGGTGGGTACTTCCTCCTTCTGTGCTGTGGGTTTGGAGCAGTTTAACCACTGGGCTCTGCTGTCGCCCTGCGGTCTGGGCACCATCACGCCCACATGGTGCCACTCAGGCCCGCGGCTCCCTATTTGACCTCAGTCGGGTCACTCCTCTGGGAATCTGGGCTCTGCGGGTCCGCCAGGCCTCGAGCACTAGGTCGGCCATCCTGGTCAGCCAGGTGAGCGATGGCCCTTACCTGAGGCTGTCTAGAAAAGGCTTCTTTGGTTATGGGCTATTTTTTTTTTTAAAGATTTTTTCCGTTATTTGTGCATGCAAGAGATGGGGTGCAGGCCAGAGGTGCAGGGGTGAGAGGACTCCCCAGAGACAGAATGGGGAACAGAGCAGGCTGATCCACTGAAACCCACTGCTGAGGGGGCAGCGGGGAGACAGGAGAGGTCTGCTGCGCTCTGTGGGCAGCTCCCTGGCCGGGGTCAATCTCAGGCCACTGCAGGGGTCTGTCACGGTGACAGCCTGAGACTCAGCCCCTCAGCCACGAGGGAGCCTGGACAGGTTTGCCTGGCTGTGCTAACCACCAGCCTGGCGGGCAGCGGTCCTCAGAGCCTCCTGCAGCGCTGCGGGTGCCCAGCGGCGCCTGACCGTGACCCAGAGAGCAACAACTGCCCGGTCAGCTGCTGGCAAAGCAGGCAGCAGAGGCCAGCGCCTGGCGCCAGTGGCGTGTGACGTGTTCCTGTGTGCATGTCCATGATTTTTCCTCTGCCTAAAACCGAGTCCAAGAGCGGGGCTGGGGGGCTTCAGCCCCCTCCTCCCCATCAGCACCTCATCCCACACAGCCGCCGCCGCCTGCATCACGGACGGCTGTTGCTCTCCCAGCTCCGGGGAAGCGCTGCGTGAACAGGCGCGCGGTTCCCAGCCCTGCCCCCGGCGAGCCCCGTGTCCTCCTACGTGGCAACCCGCAGCCCCCACGCTCCTCCCCGGGGGCTGCTAGCATCTTCCTGAGGCAGGACAGTGCCCCTTTCTCTCAGACGCTCTGGAGTGGAAGAGTTTCTGCGAGTGTAGACTCAGGGATATTGGCCCCTGGGCCCTGCTGGGTGGCCGGTGTGAAAAGGGGAATTTAAGCTCGAGGAGGCCCCCTGCGTGCATCCCGACCCTCTGGGCCATAGTCCCCCAAGCCGGGAGCTTGCATGGCAGGGGTGGTGCGGCCCCTGGCTCAGCACGTGGCCTGGCAGCGCCGGGCAGCAGGGGCCGCTGAGTGGCAGCCGAGGCCCTTGGAAACCGCGACCTTTGGCACGGTGACCTGGAGCTCACCGGGGCGTCAGACGCCATCTCCCCGGGTCGCCGGGACGTCTGTTCTCACCAGTGGTCAAGAGAGTCCGGGGCAGCAGCCTTCACCCAGACTGTGCCTTCCTGGCAGGACGGCCCCAGGGAGCCTGGCACCCCCAGCAGGGGCACCCCCTCCCCTCCCCTGCCAGTCTCAGGAACCGCGTGCAGAAGCGGAGAGGTCATTCCTTTCCTCCATTGCTCTGGCAACTCCACGGTATCATCACAGCACTTTACTTCCTATTCCAGATGCTTCTGGAAGCCCACACTCAGTGAATGCCCGGAGTTAAATTCGATGCCGACAGGGACAGTGAACGAGCACATTTCTGGGCAAACGGCGCCAAGCAGCAGCCCGTTTCCCCGCCCGGCCTCCGCGCCCGGGGTCTATGGAGTGACCGAGAGAACAGGAAGCTCTTAGGTAAGTGCACGTGTTTTGGGCGACGGGCAATTCCGAGGCAGCCGCAGGCCCCTCAGCCTTCCACACGGCCTGTGGGCGCAGCTGGCCACGGTCAGGCGGGGGAGCAGTGGCCGTGGGGACTGCCCTCGGGTGCTCGGGGCTGAGCGGGCCTCCCCGGGCCCGGCCGCCTTTGGGGTTTTGGAACCAGCGTGTGGGACGGAGAGAGGAGAGGCTTGGGGAAGAGCCGAGAGGAGGCAGAACCTAGGCGGAGGGCACAGAGGGTTCGGCTGTACCCCGAGGAGACGTTTTCGGAGTCCATGTGTGGGGGGCACAGCCTCCTGGCTGAGGCCCCCAACAGCATCCCCGAGGACCAGGCGGTGGCCTTGGCAGCACGGGAGGCACAGGCCCCGGGGCCCAAGCAGCAGGTGCTGCGGGCAAGACCCCAGGAGGCCGGCAGCGTGTTCGGGCCTGCAGGTGGGCAGCCTCCCCGCGACACGCGGCAGAAGGCCCGCCGTGCCTTGTGGACGCAGCTGGATCTGACCGCGGGGTCTCCCTGCTGGAATCAGCGCAGACGGCGTCCCACCGGCCACGGTGTGTCCCGCTGCCCGTTGGCTGTGTGGGCCACGTTGAGCTCGTGGACAAGGCAGACAGGCCTCTGCAGGCTTCACCGAGCTTCGGGCTCTCAGAGACAAGAAAATCCATAGCCAGAGTCTTATCTCAGGCCTGTGACATACGTCAGAAAGTGGATGAGGTGAGGAATTTTTATTTCCCCTACTAGAGGCTTATTAAAAATTGAAAACAAGTCTTGATTATTTTATTACTTAAGTATTGCTGATGCCATTTAGAAAGAGACATCTTATTAACAATGCGATCGACTTTCGAGATTTCATTATTGTGCCAATACATGAAAACACACAGTTTTAAAAACATGAGATCACATCACCCACCCTATTTCATAGTCTTTTTCTCTTTCTGAACTCATGAGCACGGCCATGAAGGGAGACACCGGCGCCTCCTCTTCGTGCTTGCGTAGTATTCCATTCTACGGAGTCCATTTGAGTTTGCTTGGTCAACACCTGTGGTTAAAGCTTTCTATGGTTTCCAATTTCTGTCTTAATAAACCACACCTGACAAATGTCCTTTTAGACTCTCTCTTGCCTGATGAACGTCTTGGGGAAACTTCTTAGAATTAAAATCTTTACATGATTTTGACACCCAGACAAATCGCCCAGTTCACGCCAGCGGCAGTGGCGTCTTCGTGTTTTCCCTCTTGCCCACAAACAGGATGTTACAAACCTCATGTCTGGTTTGACAGCCTGTTCCTCTGGCACGGCCGTTGGCTCTGTCTGCACGAAGCATCTCTTCCCGCCCCTTCACTTTACGTGTGTCCTCATGACGTGGGACTCACGGAGGGGTCTCCCGATTCTTTTGAGAACGAATTAAACAGAACCCCTGCAGCCGCCCACGCGCGCGTCTTTCTGAAATGGGTCTCTCTCTACGCGTCTGCCTGGGCCAGACACACGGTTCCCCGGGGAGAAATCAGACGTTGCAGTGCAGGGCTGCAGGTCAGCCGCGCCAGATTCCTGAGGCGGCTGCAAACGCGACACCCCACACGTCGCTAAAAACACGGGCTTGGTCAGCCTACCTAGTAAAAAATTGAGATCTTCGCTCCGATGTGGGGCCTTTCACCGCATTTATTTCCCTACCCCGTTTTGACAGCCGTTCGCCGGCGTGTGCGCCCCTGCAGCCGCGCCCGCCTTCCGCTGGGCTGCTGACATTTCTCTTGATGATTTTTGAAGACCGACATGAATTAAATATAGTAGTTCAGTTCTGTTAGAGGTGCTGAAAGTCTTGCGTTTGCTCATTGCTTGGCTCGTGGCGCTCTCTTTCTCTCAGGAGTTCTTGATTTGAGGAATCCCGAGGCAGGCTCTGCCCCCCCAAAACCCCCCCACCCCGCCAGCAAATGCTCCTTCCTCCCAGACCACCCTCTGGGACGGCGACAGTCCTCACAGGCCTGGGGGTCCTTCCCCGGGTGCTGAACACAGAGCAGGGGCTGGGTTCAGGGGCGACCCGTGGGTGCTTCGCTCTGTGGATTCTAGAAGCTTCCACGACCTAGAGACCCACTGTCTTCACTAGAGGATAGAGGTGCAGGGGCCAGTTTTGAGCTCCTCCCGCCAGGGCTGCGGGTGCCAGTTTTCGAGAACTCAGCCCCACAAACTGGGGGGCCGCCCCCTGCTGGGCCACCCCCGCCCCTGCTGCCTCTCCTGGAGGGCCTGGCCCGGCTCCCTCCCACAGGGGCTGTCCATGGCTCTGGCTTTTCCGACTCTCCAGCCTGTTGCAAGGAGCTTTTGTGGTTTAAATCAATGTGCTTCTGGGAATAAGTGCCTCATTATTCCTGCTGGCTGTTTGCTGTGCTCTTCAGCGCTGTGACATCACGCCCTTTGTGCTGCTGCACAATAGTGGGCCTTTCAGGAATCTCCAGAGCTTTCGAGTCAGACCCCCCCCCCCCCCCCCCCCCCCCCCCCCCCCCCCCCCCCCCCCCCCCCCCCCCCCCCCCCCCCCCCCCCCCCCCCCCCCCCCCCCCCCCCCCCCCCCCCCCCCCCCCCCCCCCCGCCACAGGCCCCAGGGAGCGCCACGCCTGCCAGGGTCAGGGCTCACCTTGGCCAGGAGCAGCCTGGCAGGTTCCCGTCCATGCTTGGAGGGGAGGCTCCAGGGGCCAGGCTGAGCTGAGACCAGGGCATTGGAAACTGACTTCGGCACGAAGCCATTGCACTTGATGAATGCCTACTATGTGCTTGGTGGATGACCTACTGTGTGCTGGCCTCCAGGCAGGGCACCAGGAAGACACAGGTGAGCTCCTGCCCCCTTTGATGCTCACGTCCAGAGAGGGGGGCGGCAGGTGAGCGGGGTGGCAGGAGCAGCTGAGAGCTTCAATGGAGGGTTGACCAGGAGACGCTCTGGGCTTCTAGGAGATCCCTCGAGACAGGACTTTTGACCCAGGCGTGACTGTCCCTGGATTTGGGGAACACTGAGAACAAGGAGTCTCGAGGGACAAGGCCTCCCGCTTGCTGTTCTTGCTCTCGCTTTCGTGGCCTGAACTCCGTCCCTCCTTATCTCAGTGTCTCGGCCGGGAGGCTGTTCTCTGCGTTTGAACGGAACCTCGAGCAGGGGGACGCCCCTAGGGGAGCCAGGCTCACCTTCCCGCACCCCACACGTCGTTGAAAACACGGGCTTGGTCAGCCTACCTAGGCCCGTGGGCCGCTCCGGGGAAGCGTCTGCTTTTACTGTGTGGCTGAGATGTGGCCTTGGGTGGCCCCTGTGGCCACCAGCGCTGGGGCCAGCCTCCCAGAGGACAGTCTGTGGCCTGAAGCTTCTGGCCTGGGAGCCACAGGGGAAGCAGCCTGGGCCAGGGGTGTGGGGGCCAAAGCCCAGCCATGTGGCCGACGCCCCCGGGAGAGGGAGCCCCTGGTCTGGCCTGCAGCTGGCCCTGGGGACAGGCAAGAGTGAGCCGGCTCCTGCTCCCTGCGCCCCTCCTGGGCATCTCCCCCGCCCACCCCACCTGCCCACAGGGTCGCCCAGCAGTGCTGCCGGTGCCGCACCACCAGTGGGAAGCAAGGCACCGTCCTGCTCAAGCCCAGCCCGGCGCGTGGCCCGGGCACTCCGCACAGGCCCGCGGGGCTCGGGGCTGCAGCGTCCACGGCGGGGCCCCTCCTGCACTTTCTCGAGCGCCCTGGCCCCGGCCTGCCGCCTGCCGCGCACTGGGAGGCCAGCTGGAGGCGGCCGGCCGCTGTGCCCAGAAGGAGCACAGAGTGGGCACAGCCTGCCGTCCCCGAGGTGGGCGTGGGGTCAGCGGGCTCCCAAGGGCACTGGACCAGGCGCGGTCAGGGGGGAGGCTAGTGGGTGGGCCGCGGGCCCCGCTCGTTCCCTTCATAGGACGGGGAGCAGCAGCCCCCACAGGCCACCTTTGTGCCGCCCAGGCCCGGCGGGCCAGCAGGTCCCCACACGGTGACTCACAGGCCAGGGCCGAGAGCCGCAGGTGCCCTCGCAGGGACGCGCGTCCAGGGGAAACAAGGGGGCGAGGGTGCCCAGGGCGCCGGGGCCACCTCGGGCCGGGCCCTCGGGGAGGCACCGTGGGACTGAGACCAGCGGCCGGTCGCCGCGTAGGGTCTCGCCCGGGGAGCACTCAGGCTGAGCCGGAGGGAGCAGGTTGGGCCCGAGGGATGACGGGAGAGCAGGACCTTCTGGAAGACACAGGCGGCCGCGCAGGTGGCGAGGGGCAAGGACGCGCCAGTGGCCGGCTCCTCGCCGCCGACTCCCCTCACAAGAGCCGGAGGGGAGAGTGGCCCCGGCCTCCCCGTCCCACCTGCTCCGCTGCGGCCTGTCCCCCCAGCCTGGGACCCCTCCGGTCCCCGCCCCGCTGCCAGCCCGGGCCTTGCTGGGAGGAGTCGTGGGGCTATTACATCCGCAGCTGCGGAACCGCTCTCTGCGGGCGTCTGATGGGGACACGGCCATGCCCAGCTCCCTGCAGGGCCCCGGCCGGCCTGCGCCTGCCCTCCCCGAGCCCCAGGCCGAGCCTCACATGGAGGCCGGGGGCAGAGCCTCACCCCGGAGCCCGGGGCCGACCCCCACGCGGAGGCCGGGGGCAGAGCCTCACCCCGGAGCCCGGGGCCGACCCCCACGCGGAGGCCGGGGGCCGAGCCTCACCCCGAGCCCAGGGGCCGACCCCCACGCGGAGGCCGGACGCACACCCACAGCCGACGCCCCCTCCCTGGCGCCTGGTCCTCACGCCGCCCGGGGTCCTCCCCACACCTGCCTCAGTCTCCCCTGCACTCTGCAGTCTCCTCCCGCACGTTCGTGTTTGGGGGACACAGCCTCTCCCCAAGGCCCCCGGGGGCCCCCGGGATGTGGGCCCACAGGTGCCGCCGTCCCGGCTCAAAGGGGGACAGGGGAGCCCGGCGGGCGGGGCTCCCCACACCGGGCCGCCTCCACCTCGGGGGCTCACGGCTGGGACTGCGCCCCCGAGAGGAAGCCGGACGCTGCTCTGGAGCCGCCCCTGGGGGCGCTGAGGACCTGGGCCCTGTCCTGAGGCGGAGGCGAATCAGTCTCTCGAGGCTCATCCCTGGCTGCGGCCGTGCCGGGCCAGCATCTCCCCAGCAGCACCCATGTGAAGAGCATGAAACTTGGGGGGCTCAAGGGAGCAAGGGGCGGCTGGACGCTTACGAGACTTCTTTTCCAGAGAATTCTACCTTGAAACAGCCCCGAAAACCTGATACTGGCACAAAACTTCATTCCGAAAAGTCTCTCCGTTTCCCCAGCGGAAGGACCTTTCGGGCTTCTGTCCGTCCCGACAGTCACGTCGGCAGCAAGAGCCGCGCCCAGTTCGGTCCCCTGACAGTGAGGCAGTGAGGACGGGGCCGTCGCCCCAGGTCCGGAGCCGGAGCCTCAGCCCCGCGGGCAGCCCTCCCGGGCACACGTGCAGACGCCAGCAGACCGGCGCAGCTGGGCACAGCCGGGCGTGTCCGGAGACGGCCCCGC
Organism: Scalopus aquaticus; assembly: GCA_004024925.1. Taxonomy (NCBI): domain Eukaryota; kingdom Metazoa; phylum Chordata; class Mammalia; order Eulipotyphla; family Talpidae; genus Scalopus; species Scalopus aquaticus. Next base: position 16,541 of record PVIJ01004483.1, read on the forward strand.
CGCGGAGGACGCTCTGGCTGCTGGCAGACCGCGTGGCACCGAGCACGCCGTGGCGACCAGCGACCCACGGGACCCCCGCTGCCAGCCACGCCTCACCAGCGGCCCCGTGGCAAGAAAAAAATTCCCCTCTGAACCCTACCGCCCCTTCGTGCCCACGACAACTTTAAAGAGGAAGCGGCAAAACACTGACAAAGAAACAGATTTATTTACAAAGGAAACTTCTGGGAACACGTCTCCGTGAGGGGCTGCTCCGTCCAGCCGCCGCCGCCGGGGCCTGCGGGTCTCTGCCACGGGGCCGGGCAGGCGCTGAGCAGTCAGTCCAGGGCCCCACGCGAGGCCAGCGGGCACCCCCAACAAGCTGCGACGACTCCACCAGCGCGGGGTCCAGAACGGGGTTTCTGGCCAACCAGGAGGCCCGTCCCGAGCGCCCCACTACCCCACTACGAGGCTAGGCCTGGAGCTGGTTTCCCGACCAGGCGGCCCCAGGAGCCGCGCGCCAGGGAGAGGCTGTCGTCCGGCCAAGCCCGCGCCAGCCGGGTGGCAGCGCCACGCCCCCCCACCCCCAGCAGCGAGCAGTCTGCAGTCACCGCCGACGCCGGGCAGTCCCCGCAGCTGAGCTGCTGCCGGAGCCAGAGGCCAGTCAGTAGGCGGGGTGCCCGAGCAGGAGGACGCAGCGGCAGCACCACAGCCGGGCACGCCAGGGCTGCGGGGCCAGGGCGCCGGGAGACGAGGACCCGGGCAGCTCGCAGACCGGTGCCAAGAGGCCGCAGCGCGCCCCAGAAGCGGCGGCTAGAAGCGCGTGTAGGCCGAGCGCGGCTGCGGCTGCGCGGGCTGCGGGGCCTGCTGCTGCTGCAGGCGCAGCTGCTGGGAGTAGGGGTCCTCCAGCGACTTCACGAAGACGGTGGTCCGGGGGCCGGTCCTCCACACGGTGCCGTCGGCGTCCCGCACGGAGGCCTCCACCGAGACGGCGTGCGCGCCCAGCACGGAGAAGCGGAGCAGGAACTGCGTGCTGAAGTAGTCGTTGTGGGGCTCTACCTGCTGCTCCATCTCGTTGGCCGCGCCGTCCGGGGGCGTCTGCGGGCGCGACGAGACGTCAGCGCGGCCGCCCGCCAGCCGTGCCCACGGAGGCGACGCCACCCCCGGCACGCCGCTCTGGCACCGTTACTCCAGCCAAGCGCGGGGAGAGCCGGTGCGGGAGGTCTGGCCTCCCCCCAACGGGCTGCACAAGGCGCCCCCCTCGCCCGAGCCGGGGGGCACGGAGACGGGCCCGGGCGGAGCCGCTCTCCTGCCTTTCTCGCCCACCGGCCTCCCCACCCTGCCCCTCCGTCTCCTCCTCTCCTCAGCCTGACCCTTCGCGTCGAAGCCACGAGCCGCTGCTCTGGCCGTCTCGCCCGTCCGCCCGAGAGGCCAGCAGCGCCCGGAGGGGGCGTCTGCCCCCCCGCCCCGGCTCAGGCAGGGTCCATGCAGCGCTGTGGCTCAGCCCCCCAAGCCCCGGGGAGGGTGGCGCAGCGACAGCCCAGGAACGCCAGCAGGGCGGGCCCGCCGCCCCCGCCGCCCCCGCCGCCCCCGCCGCCCCGCCGCCCACCTTGTAGTCCGGGCCGCATTTGCTCTGCAGCGCGGACGACACGTTCAGACGGACGGACTGGACTCTGCGGAAGAGCCCGGGCCGGGCGCCGTGCTGCACCACGCCCTCCACCTTGAGCGCCAGCTGCTGGTTGCTCTGGACCGCGATGGGCTCGGCCGGGTTCCGGGGGGACGGGGACAGCGCGAGCTGGGGAGAGACACGCGCGATGCGGACACCAGGACAGGCCTCCCGCCAGCTGCCACGGCTGAGCTGACCACGGCCTGCGGGCTGACATCACCTCCACACCCACACCCCGCACGGACACCCACACCACACACGGGCCTTTGAACGCTCCCACGCCGCCTAAGGCGAAGGCACACGCTCCCAGCTGTCTGACGGGACCCCGCGCAGCAGGGCCGCAGCTGCCGTTTCTCGGGTCGCAGGTGATTTTCAATGGACCGAAGTCACGTGCGGATAAACCTCCAATTCTGGGCGTGCCGACGACTTTCACTTCCACAAACGAAGCAAGTGACGTTTTCAACCTCTCACTGGTTCCCCTTAAAGGGAAGCCGGTCTCCGAAAGCTCCATGCCGCCGGCGGAGGACCCCGCGCTCAGGCCTGCGTCGGGCGGCCGGGGCCGGGGCCTGCGTGCTGAACGGCGTTGCCCTCGAGCGGGCCACTGCGTCAGGGACTCTCCGGAGGCCGCCCCGAGTGACAACCTCCTGTCCCCCCGATTCCAAAAGCAGCTCGCGGCTTTCAGCGGCGGGCGGCTTTGAAACACTGGGCGGTCGGAAAAGCCACGGCGGATTCGCTGGTTCTCGAAGGTCGCCTACTCCCGTGAGGAACAGGAGCGATGGAGTCCCGTGCCCGCTCTGCGCGATGCCCCCGCCGCGCTTCGGGGAGCTGGCGACTCCTCGCTCGCGGGACCCGGCTCTATCGGCAAGCGTGACCGAGGCACCTGCTGCTCACGGCATCCCCCGCACGTCCCACACGCAGGCGGCCTGGGGGCAGGGCAGCGAGTGTGGCGGCAGCAGCAGCACGCGCCACCCGGCCCCGGAGACCCCGCGGGGGTCAGACGTGTGTGGCCTCGCGCCGGCCTGCCGGCTAGACACGGCTCCACTCAAACTAGCCAGCTGCCGGAAGTGCACATCCGAACTGCTTGGTTCCTTGGTCGGAGCCAGAAAAACAGGGCACCCCGAGGGCACTGCCTCCGGGAAGACCGCCTGCTTTCGCTGTTGTCTGAGACGACCACCCGGCAGGACCGGGACGTTTGCACCCCACTCGCTCACGTGTGTCTTCAAGTTCACGAGGACCCCAAACGGTGCGCTTGCTTACGTGCCCCCGTTTTTTCAGGGGCCGTGACGCTGGGTGACGACGACCTGCAATCTCTCGTGTCGGGTTTGTGGGCCTGACGCGGTCGGGCCTTCCCTGGTCGCCGTCCACCTCGGGGGCCTCCCTGGCCGAGGAGCGCGGACCCCGCGCCCGTGTGCGACTCCCACACGCTGCCCGCGCAGCGCCCCCTTCCAGAAGCGAAAGTGAGACACAGCGAAAACGCAGCGTGCTCGTTCACCTTCTGGTAGATGCCCCAAGGCTCGACCAAATCACTCAAACTTTTTTTTTTAATGGAGCGGTCACCTGTCAGATGACAGCAGTGACAGAGAGGCGCGCGGCCCCAGGACCTCCAGAAGCAGGGCCGCGGGCTGCGGAAGCGCGTCGTGGCTGTCACACACGGACGCTGCTCTCGGGTCAGCTCCGGCGCTTCCCACTCAGGACAGGGCCCTTCGGAGGTGGGCTGGGCCCGCCTGAGTCTGTGTCGGCGTGGACGGGCTCGCCAGACAAGGACTTGGTGCAGGCGGCCGTGGGCCGCGCAGGTCGTGTCCCGGGACGAGGCCAGTGCGGGCTGGCTGCGGGAGGGGCGGGCTAGCGCCCGGTCAGTCCCCTCACCACTCACCTACAGTGACTCAGAGGCCTGTATTACCTTGATGCTGGTAGACTGCAGTTTCTGGAAGAAATATCTTTGGAACGAAAGAGGAACTTTCAACAGAGCGATGATGGCGTTGCACAGGCAGGCTGTGTGCTGGGGGAAGAAAACACAACCAAACGACGTGAACTTCCGAGCTTCATCGACAAACGGTGCCCGCAAGAAGCCTAAAACCAAGGGCTGCTCGTCTGCACGACGGCGACTCAGCCACGCCCCAGGGACTGGGGCGCGGGAGCGGGGCCCACTGCCCAGTTTTCCACGGCGGGGCCTACAGCCTTTTACCTTATTCTAAAGAGTGTTCAACACAGACACAGGGACCCGGGGAGGAGACTCCCGTCCTCGAGGCCAAGCAGCGGGGTGCTTTTCATGTCTACGGAGCTGGGCGCCACGAGGCGGACTGTTACGTAGCCGCTTCAGGTGCTAAAGCACAGGCCCCACCAGACCGCAGAGTGAGAGGAGCCACCAGAGCGGGAGCGCCCTGCGGCCTGGGCCGCCTCCCTCACCGCCCCGCCCGGCGGCTGGAGCAACGGCGCCTTCGGGGGCATCAGGTTAAGCAGACCCGCAGCGCCCAGCTCAGGGAGCTCTTTAACGAGACACCGGATTTCCGAGGCAGCCCATGCACTAACGAGCTCTGCCAACGCCTGCCCGGCCGCACGCGCGTCCAAGTCAGAGGGCCGGGCCGGAGAGCTCAAGGTACTTTGTTTACTTGTTTCTTCAGACCACTGGCTGAGGGCTGACGGACACGCCAAAGGCTGAAACGCGGACCAGGAAGGACGGGCTGGCTTCGGAGGCCAGGCCACACCCGAGAAGCCAACGCCTCTAGGGACCAGCGCTCGCGCCCCAAGGCGCCGACAGGCCGCGCAGACGGGGATGGAGCCGGGCCTCGGCACCTCCCGCTCACCTCAGTGGTTCTGTTCTACGTCTCCACTGAACAACAGAAACACCATCAGATGCTGAGAGCCCGGGGTGGTCAGTGCCACGCGCTGCCCACACCCACGCAGCCGCCCCCAGGGAGGTCCGGGCCGCGGGGCCTGACCCCAGGCTGAGGGAGGCGCCATGCCGGGACACTTGGGGACAGCGGGCGCTGTGGCTGGGCGCCGGGAGAGCCCGCCCTCCTGGTTTCAGGCCACTGAGCCCGACAGACTCGAGACGCCGGTGCAGGGTGGCCCCGCGAGGACAACAAGCCCGTCTCAGAGACGCAGCCATCTCTCTCACTGCATCGGAGGCCGGGGCTCCCGCCCACCTCTGCAGGACGCCCGCCTTGAGGGACAGCGGGTGCGCGGTCGCGGCTGAGAGAGAGACATCTCTCAACAAAGGGGGTGGACGCGGGCCACAGGTGGCCTTAGGCTGTCTCTGGGTCCAAAGGCCTCCCCTTTCCCTTGGAAACGACCTGGCCCGACGCTGTAGTTCCCTTCGGAGAAAGCCAGGCCCCGAGGAGCGCAGCGCCAGGACACACCCCGGCCCCGTGCAGTCACGCAGACGGGAGCGGGGGCCCCAGAGGCACACGCCACCCGCACGCAGAGCGCGCGCTACGAGACGCCACTTGCCATGTAAGACACGGGGCTGTACTTGCGACTGAGAGACTCCACCTCCTCCAGGACGTGGCTGTACACGGACATCATCCTTCGCTCGTACTCGCTGTCGGCGGGGGCGGCACCGGAGGAGCCGTACTCCTGGAAACTGAAGCCCGAGTCAGCCAGCCGGCACGGGCACCACCGGGAATGTGCCTGGCTAGCTGCGTCACGCGCTTTCTATAGGGCCTCACTTAACCTTTAAGGCCGTGCAGGAGGAGCTGTTACATCCCTTCCCCAGACGAGGGAACGAGGCTGGAGAAGCAAAGCCATTTGGCTTCAGTCTCATGACTAGGAAGAAACAAGCCGGAATCTGAACCCAGATCACCTCACATTACCAAGGCAATCGCGTGAGTTGTCAGGCGGCACAGAGAGTCTAAATTTCGTCCTTGCCCTGAGACAACAGATGTGAGAAGCGGAAAACGGCCAAGCAGCCTGGCCTGGGGGGGGCGGCCCTGTAAGACAGAGGCCAGGGTCCCGGGGTCGCCCTGAGAGGGCCGGGCCCAGTGCTTCAGGGTGGAGACAACCAGGGCTTCTCACGGATGGCGGCCCCCTGAGGACAAGGACTGCAAGCGCGGCCTGACAGCACCAGCGGCTAAAGACGGCTAAGGATGCCTGCGCAAAACCAGACTCCACAGGGAGAGGCAGACACTCTTCACTAGATACTTTGAATAATCAGTTACTGGGGGAGGAAGTCATTTTAACAAAGCCAAAGAATATGAGTTTTTTTGTTCAGAAAACCAAGATACAAAAATTTCAAGTTTAAGCTCGATTATTTCACGATTGGCTTTTTGAACGTATGTACAAGTTTAGTTATAACACACACGACATGTTCAAATTCAAAACATTTCCTCCAGTTTCTTTTCCAAGTCGATGTTTTGAGAACGATATGGAGGTCAGAAAAAGCAACCTCCCACCCCTCGGTCACGTGACCTGGGCCGGAGCCCCCACACCGCCGCGCCGCCCCGGGGACAGACCCGAAGGTGTTCCGCAGGGCAAACTGCTATTAGCGATACCTTGCTGACTCTGGGTCCAGAATCAGGGCCTCGACTGCGTGCGCTGTCAGCAGGCAGCTCTGCTGCTGTCTGCACGCGGGCTAAGGTCACACGTGAAAGCAGAGACGGGCTGCACGAAGCGCGAGGGCCGTGTGGGGTGACGACAGCCCCGGTATCGTCCAGACAGAGGGCCCCGGCTCTGCCTTTCCCTCCCGGGGGTCTATGTCGCCGGTGAGTGATGGCCACAGTTCCCGGAAGGGTGCCTCGGGGGCGGGACCTCCCAGCCACGGGACAGGGCAGGCGCCGGGAGCCGTTCTCATCTGCCGCGGACATGGGCTCTACTGGCCAGAGCTAAAGACAGCGCAGGCCACAGTGGCCCGTGGGGCGGCAGCCCCGAGGCTCCCCAGCGGGGCTCGAGGGGCAGGAGCCTCCGGAAGTGGTACACACTGTCAGGGACGGTTTCCAAAGAACAGGAAGTGCCAGGCCAGCTTAGGATACAGCTCAACGTTCCTCAGAGTTGCCGAATCAGCATCAAAAGACGCCTGGTAAAGATCCCCGTAGCGGGACGCGAGGTTCCGGAACTCTTCCACGGACTGTTTCATCTGAAACCCAAGGAAGGATGTCAGCACTGACAAGCAAACAGGCCGTCGTTTCGGTATGTGCGACACAAAAACCAACAGAGAAAGTCCATCTTCAGACAGAAAGAAATGCAGAAAGTAGTCAACTTTTAAATTTCCGTTGCATTCCTTTTCATAAACCTTGTTAAATAAAATTAACGCAGGTGGGAAAGAGAGACAGAGGAGTGTCGCGAGATAATCACGTGCGTGGTGCTGACACAGCACGCGTGCCCGCTGCCTCACGAGCCAGCGACATAACTGCCGAGCCGTCAACACCCCGAGTCTCCTTAAAAGGCACGTCCTCGGGCCTCCCTGGTGGCGCAGCGTTGAGCGCTGCGCTGTGGAGCTGTCTGCAGCTCGCGATGCGAGTTCGACGCCCGGCCAGGGAAAATCCCACATGGCGCGGCAGACCTCTCCTGCCTCGCCCGCTGCTCCCCTCAGCAGAGTATTTCTGACCTGCCTGTTCTGCTACCCGCTCTGTCTCTCGTGAACCCTCTTGCCGCCCCACGCCTCTGGCCTGTACCCCAGCTTGTATGAATAAATAAATCTTAAAAAAAAAAAAAAAGGCGCGTCCTCCCTGACCACATAAACCTGACGCGTTCACTGCGGCGCCTTCCACCGTTCTGCTGTCCCGACAGCATCAGGACAGTCAGAAGACTTGACAAGCCTCTGGTGAGTGCTGCCTAAGAGTCAAACCACCGATCCTCAAACTGCAGCATTATCCATCGCACAAGTGATGGCAAAAACCTCTAAAATGGAAGTAAAAACTGCACAGAAAAGGGAGTTTGGCCACACCTGGTTTGAGATGCGCCCACAGCGCTGGAGGTCATTGCCCAAGGTCATGGCGATGGTCGTGGCAATGGCGGGCGGGGGGCTGGTCTTGAGGCTGTTGCACGTGCAGATGAGCTGCGAGAAGGCCTGCAGGAGGTCGATCCTGAGCTTCACGAACTCACACTGGAAGCTTAAGGGGTTCAGGGGCGTGCTGGCGGCCTGGGGACAGAGGGCGTAAGACAAGGAACCGGAATGGCAAAACGACGCGGCACTCAGAGTCCTGGTTGGCCCGGAGGAGCAGCTCGGGCACTGACAGGAAGGGGATTAGCAGCATCGGCGCCGAGTGTCCAGTGAATTCGGGGTCCTCACTTCCTGTTCATGAAGCCCCCCGACACGGTCACCACCGGACGGCTCCCACCGGGAGCTGTGAAGGCCACGGGGACCCGGGGCCAGCACCACGCGTGGGCACGGGTGCGGGCGCCTGGGCCTTCGCCCCACTCCTCCCTCGAGGCGCCGGACGGTGACGGCTCCTTGTGGGCCTGCCGAGCCGCGGAGAGCAGGGCGAGCTGTGGGAGGCGCGTCAGCGCTCAGCTCCCCCGGAGGGCGTCATCCCAGGAGGCGGGGAAGCCCCGCCCACCCGCCCTCACAAAGACTGAAGCTTAAATCCGTCCAATCCTTGGTTGGACTGAGGTGCCCTGCCCTTGACCCAGATGCCCGCGAAAGCCGAGGGAGACTGAACGCGGGCGGCGCTGCGATCTTTCACACGTGCCGTCCAAATGCAGGAAAGAGGCAGCCAGCCAGCCCCCGAGCCGCAGCACGTCAGGGAACGATGCGCTCCTGGCCCCGACCTTCCTAAAGTCTGTCGCCGCCCTCCCTCGTCATCTGACAGGCAGAACCCCGGACACCGCCGCAGGAGCGGGCACCGGGTAGGAGGACGTGGCTTGCAGGGGGCTGCCCCACAGCGCAGCCTCCGCCGAGGGCGCCCCGTGCCCGCGCCCCTGCCCCCTGCAGAGGCCAGCAGTACAGCAGCGAGTGGCGGCGCCCAAAGGTGGCGACCAAAGGCGGCTCCAGACGCCACCAGGGTAAGTCACCGGTTGGAACCGCTGTTCCGAGACCGTCACTCAGGCATCGGGAGGCCGGGAGAACGTTCGGCAGCGCCGTCTGCGCATGGGCGCCCCAACGCCCAAACGACTGAACACCTGCAGGCAGGGGCCGCAGCCCCTGCAGCTGGGGGCAGGACGAAAGAACAGACCTGAGAAGGTCAAAGCGAGTCAGAGACAGGTGCGGATTCCTCCTCACGCAGACGTCCAACGGGAAACAGCACCCCGTGGAGAGGCACGGAAAAGGGTGTCAAGGTGAGGAGAAAGGTGCAGCCGGCGCTGCAAGAGGCGGACGGCCACGACGCTGCGGGCAGGTGGTGCACGGCCGCGCAGGCGAGGGCCCCAGGCGCGCCTGGCCGTGCTGTTTCCACACCCTCCAGACGAGGGCGGGGACGCCGACTCGGTATGGAGTAAAAGCGAAAACCCAAACGGATGTGAACTCCCACCGCTCCAGGTGGAAGCTGCTCGCAGCCCCGTGCCCCGCGCAAACCGCTCCCGAGGGCGAGGACCTGCCATTTGCGCCTGACACGGAACAGGTGACGGGCTGCAGACACAACCCAGGCCAGGTCCCAAAGAAACTGGCCTCTCGTCTGCCCCAAGGGGGCAGTCCTGGGTCACGCTCTCCTCAAGGCCCAGTGGGGGAAGCACCCGCGGACCCTGAAGCCTCCACAGCTCCTGGCTGGGAGGAGACGCCCGCCCATGGCGATGTGACCAAAGAGGACCCCAAGCCTCTGTGGGCCCCAGACAGCCCCGACGACGCCTGACTGCGATAGCCGGGCACAGGGGGCCCTGGACCCCCGGCCCATGGAGACGACGCAGCCACAGACGGCGACGTGTGGGCCCGCGCCGCGGCACAGAGCGGCACAGCTGCACGGGCCGATGCGAAGGAGCCGGGCTCAGCCGGAGCACAGCACTCCAACGGCCCTGCCTGGCGTGGCCGCAGCACGAGCTGCAGAGCGGCACGGCCCAGCCGGCTCACGTGCCCTCTGGCAGCCGGGGTCGCGCTCACAGCCGCTCCCTGAGGAAGACAGAGCTGGCGGCAGCCACGCCGGCCAAACGAGCAGAGGCAGGAACACATCTGCAAGCCTGGCAGCGGCGCAGCCACAGCACGCGGACGCCCCGGGCCGGTCTCGAACGGAGGAGTTTTCTGGGTTCTGTCCTTGCAGCAGCAGCAAGCGCCTCCGGGCTGCTGAACCCCGTTTCATGAGATGAATGGGGGCCCAGTGACCTGGCCCAGGTGAGGCGGTGCCAAGGGCAGAGCGGAAGCGACCGAGCCGAGGCCTTCTCTGTCCGCAGAGCGTCACCCGCAACGAGCCCCGCGCAGGACACGCCGCAGCAGCCACCACGCGACAACGCGATGCCCAACAGCAGCTCCCCTAAAGCGAGTCCTGGCGGCCTCAGTTCCTACCACTCACCACCCTACATGGTCAGCTTCTGCTTCAGGAGAGCTAGAACATGCAGCAGTGCTACTGCTCAAAACTGTAACTGCAGCCTGTGGTTTTCTGAGGCGCGCGTCAGCCTGACAGAGGCCAGCGTGGGCCCTCCTGTGCACGCTGCCACTTGGGACGCAGAAGCCGCCGCGGCCACAGCGCCGCGGCCAGCCCAGCCCCCAGCGGCCCATCTCAGCGGCAGGTGCCACAGCACCCAGACGCTCTGTCTTCGCCTGTGACGTCTGCCGTGCTTTGGTTCTCTCTGGGGACCGCCGACTGCCAGAACACTGCCAATGACGTGACGAATGTGTGTGACCAGGAATCACGTTTCCTGCCAGCCCATCGGTGGCCCGGCGGAGAAATGGGAACAGCAGCTGCGGGCCGCGGCTGGGGAGTCAGAGGGTCACAGAGGGCCGTGAAGGGGGCGCTGCACCCCGACCACCTCGCCTTGCCTGTGAAGCAGGAGACACTGGTGTTGAGTGAGGAGCTGACGGGAAGGGGCTGTGCCCGCGGAGATGCTGCCCCGGGAGGGGCCGCCCCGCTGGGCGTCTCGCAAGGGGGGTCCGCTCTGCTTGTCCTTTCCGCGGGGCTCACCAGCCAACCCCCTTCAGTTGTGGCACCGAGAACTTGATAAAAGCAAAATGATGAACGTTCACCCACCTCTGTGTGCTAAGGAGAGTGTGGGGGTGGGGGGGCTGCAAGATTTACTTCCCCAAACCGCAGCACTAGTCACTTCGACACGCCACCCATGCGTTCGTCTCAGCAGGTTTTTCACGGTAGCTACAACGGCAAACCCGCAAGAGAAGGAGGCCGCGCCCGCCGCGCACCCCGGGAAGGAGGCGCTCAGGACTCACCGTCAGCGACGCAATACCCTTGTGGTAGAACTTCAAGGCCTCGGCGATGCAGGAGAGCGCCGAGCTGAACTGCCCCTCCTGCAGCCCGGTCAGGCACTGCTCGGCCTGCGAGAACTCCTTCAGGCCGTTCAGCCAGAAGTAGAAGTGCTCGGAGGCCACCTGCGTCAGCAGGCTCTGGTACAGCTCCCGCGCCATGTCGTGGTTGCCCTGGGGGGGGGGGGGAGGGGTGAGCGCCTGACGCGGGTTCACTGCTGCGGCAGCAAAACCCAAACCAGACCCCAGGCCTTAAATGGGCTTTAACAATCGCTTCTCGCGTTACGCAATTCTTGGAGATTCAGTCCGAGTCTCTCCTCGGGAAAACGGCCGAGCCGCTTTACGTGAGGTCATGCCGGGCTTCCCCCCGACGCAGCCGGGCAGGCTCCAACGGCAGGACCCCGCAGCGCGGGCCTCCCGCTCGGACCTCCCGCCGGAGCCTGTCCGGGGTCGCTGCGCTATCCTAGTCATCGCCTCCCAGACGAACTGATAAAAGACGGTTCAGTTTTCCGAACGGCCGAGAAGGGGCCCGGACACTAAACTCCCATCCCCACTTCCGAAGGACCCAGCTGGGGCGGGAGGCGGCTGTGGTCGGGAGAGCTGGGGCGAAACGAAGGAGGCGCTCCCAGGGACGCCGGGAAGCAGCCAGGCCGCGGAACCCCCGCGGGGTGCCCCGTGACAGGCGTTTGTTTCTGCTACACGGCGCCACAAGCCGTCCCCGCGTGAGCAACGGCAGGAGGCGGGCCCGCTCCTTCAGCAGCGCCGTGACGCGGGAGGCGCGGGCGCCGCGGCGGGCACGCACCATCCTGGACGCCTGCCTGGCGATCCGGTACACCGTCCAGCCGTTGGAGACGCTTTCCAGCCGCTGCTTGATGACGGCCTTGACCTCGGCAGACAGCGCTTTCTGGCTGGCCACGAAGATCACGGTGGCCAAGCTGACCTGGCATGGAGCAAGAACACACCGTCAGCAGGGCCACGGCGGCCCGCCCCCGTCACCGGCCTCCCTCCCGGAAGGGAGACGGGCTCATCAGAGGCCACTGAGAGAGAAAACGTTCCCAGGGACGTTCACTGCGCTTCCCTCACTCGCGCACACCGATGCCGTCCCACCGAGCTGCTCACCGCGGCCCGTGCCTAGGAACGGGCCCCAAACACACACACGGCAGGATCACGAAACACTGCCCAGTGAGGTGGGAAAACCAGACCCGCTTTCAGCACAAATGACATAAAATAAGCAAAACACAAAAAAATCACAAAGGTCAAATTTCTGTTAAGTGAGAACGCGCCGAACGACACCGCCCGTCCGTCGGGGGGGGCGCTGCGGCGTGGGGCGGCTGAGAGCAGCGCACGGCTCAGGGGGCCACGGGGCAACGGTGTTGCGAGCACATTTCCTCCCTGCGGAGTTTCCCTGCGTTACTCCTTATGCTTTTGAATATTGTGTTTCCTAACTTGTACCTGCCTTACAGATGTAATAAAGGAGAAATGAGCTGAAAATCCTGCCGAAATAAAAAACCTGACCTGGCTACTGCCTCCTTGCACCCCAAAGCTGACTGGGTAACGGTATGACGTCAGCGCCATGGCCACCGGCCCGGCCCCGGGGAGCGGGCACCCTTTCACACACCGCCCCCTGGAGGACGACGTTGAAACGGGCTTGGGCAGGAACTTTATGGCTCTTCCTCCAGGCCCTACACTCAGGGGCCCAGGCACAGACCGAGAGGCCAGTGGAGGCCCCACCTCCACACGCTGCCCCCACAGCTCCCGCTTCCGTCTGCGCAGGCGCTTTACCCACCTCCAGCTTCAAGTGAAAACTAAGTTGGGCCCTAAACAGCTAGAAAGATCCCGGATTGAGAAAAAGTCATTTGGGGGCGTTCCTGGCAACTATTACCATTAGCTCTTTAATACTTCTACAAGTATGAAACGGGGTTTAGCGCATTATTTATTTGCCTTGGAGAAGAAAACACTTCCCTCTTGTCCTCTGAAATAAAACAAAAACATCAGCTCGAAGGCGCTGATTCCACCGAGCTGCCGGAGGGCCGAGGGCGAGAGCAGCCGGGACGCGACCTAAGGAGGGCTTTCTGCCTCGGCGAGCAAAGTGGCTCCAGGCCCGCGCCGACGCCCGCAGCTCTTCCCCTCACAAAGGCCACGCTGACCTGTCCGTCTGCCTCAGTCAAGGCAAATGCCAGACCCCGTCTTCCATACCAGAAGCTCCTGCTGCTGGCCGGAGGCCGAGCGCCCGACGACCTTGTAGAGCCCCACGAGGTCGCCCAGCATGCCGTCGCCCAGCACGGGCAGCTGCATGGCTACGGCTGCCAGGCAGTGGCACATGAGGACCCGGGCGGCGTCCCGCGCCCTGTGCAGCTGGGCCAGCAGGGTCTCCACCACGGACTGGCTGAGGGGGGGCCTGCCCTGCGCCAGCTTCACCATGCAGTTCAGGGCCATCTGCAAGCGAGAACACGGACCAGTTACACGTGGGGGTACGTGAAACGGCAAAGACAAGAACGCTGGGCCGGCCCTGGGGAAGCCGAGAAGAAGCTGCAGTGTGAGTCTCCGCGAGACCCACGCATGCTGAGTCCACGCCAGGCCCTGCCGAGCACATCGTGTTGAGACCGGAATGACAAGTCAGAGGCCCGTGGGCCAACCACTTGTTTCAACTTAAGGCTTCGGGGCAGTTCCTCACTATTGCGAGGGGGTCCGTGCCAGGCCAAAGGCCGCCCTCACTGCCTGCGTTTCTGCCGCTCTCGGGCGCTGCCGCTCACGTGTGGCCGGGGCTCACCAGCCAGCGCCTCCCGTCTGCCCTCAGCCCAGCCTGCACCGACCCACCCTTCCCGATTCCTCAGCTGGACCGCCACACGCCACTGCACGCCTTGCCCCGGCAGGAGAGGTCTCACTTCACGTCTGAACCCCTCAAAGGTGACTTCGCTAATTATGTGAAATGTTTATGCATCTTCTCTTGGTTCCAAAGCTGGGGTGTCAGCGCATCGAGGCACAGGCTGAGCTGCAGGGCTGTCCCGCGGTGCTGGCGGGCGACCGCCAGGGGAGAGGCCAGGTGCGGAGCCCTGCCCGCGGACCCCTTCACGCCTCTGGCCGCCCAGGTTGCTGAGAGCCCAGCACGGCACAGGCACTCACCGCCAGCTGCCGGCAGAGCGGCCAAAGCTCGGGTTTTACTGGCTCGGTCTCTTGAAACGCTAAGGCGAGTGTGGCAGTGAGGCTCAGGCGCTGCCGCTGGTTTGGGCCGGGGCGACAGCTGTTGCCTCGGACCCCGCCGCATCCCCTGCCTGCTCCTACAGTTAGTCCCTGTTCTCAGGAGGAAAGCGCAACTGGAACACAGCCCACGCCGCCGTTCTCCTCTGCTCCACTGCCCAAGGCGCTGCTGACAACGGCTGCGCTCAGTGGGGCCCGAGAGCCCGGCCCGTGAGCCCGAGGGGTACCGGCTGAGCGGCGCAGAGAACGCAGCCCCCTTCAGGCAGGGAAAGGCAGCACTGGAGCAAGTGAGGCGCGTCTCACCTTCAGAGTGGCTTGCGCACCGGGGGTATCGTCCTGACTGCAGAGCACCAGAAGCGACTCCAGGCCAAAGACAGCATCTTGCTCCAGGGCCAAAAGGTCTAGAGGAAACACACTGGGTTACAGTGGCCAAGGAGAAGCCCCCCCCCACCCCCGAACACACACACCACACACACTCACACACACCTGTCTCTCTCTCTCAACGTTGTCGCTGCCTGGGCGGCCGCCCTCATCACATACTAAGCCCCATGCCACAGGTACCCAGACAGCAAACCAGGAATATTTCATTCCCCTTACTCTGTTAACAGGTGAAACAAGCTCCTATACAGTATCCTGGATAACCAGAGATATTTTTTCCTACTCTTAAGTTTCTGCACACGTGAGAGACGGCCTTCGCCACAGGGCAGCCGGCGCAATCCCTGCTCACAGCGTCGACGCGCAAAGGGAACAGAGGCGGGGAACGGGCCACGGTCCAGTCACAGGTTCAGCTCCACGACCCAGCCCCAAGGCTCTCACTATTTAAACGTTTTATCGGAGGACAAGAAGCCTTGAGAAAACGCACTCCAAGAGCAACGCTTCCGGAGAAGGCGACTCAGAAAGCCGAAGCATACAGGGCAAAAGTGAGAAGCGACTAGAACACGGCTGAGCAATTCTGTGTGGGGCCTGCCGGCAGGCTTACCTTTTTCCTGACAGGAGACAGTGATGTTAGTTAGCACTCTCCCTCCGTGGGCTGCGATGCCCCTGTTGTTATGGTAACAGCACTCTTGGGCTAATCTGACTAGATCAGAGGATCGAGGGGGAGAACCGACATTTCCTACAGAAGCAGAGAAAAACAACACAGACTGTAATGGGATTATATTCATGCACATAATTCAAAATCGGCACACTTTATAGGTTCATTTCCCTCATTTTCAAGAGAAAACCTCTGACACTAAACCTTAGCAGAACCTTCTACACCTGTTCCCTTCCTCGATACACACCACCACCTTCCTCCCGACAGCCGTGTGCCCACAATCGCGGCACGACTCAGTTCTGCAACCCATCAGGACTGCCCCATAAAAATATGAATAAAAACTAAGGAACGGTGCAAAAACCAAAACAACTGCAGTTGTTTCTTGGCCGCTGAAATGGACTCTGACTGAAATGGAGTCCTCACAGGCGTCTGCTCAGATTAGAGCCAGACCTTCACAGGGGAGGAGAGAAACACAAGTCTTAAGTTCGCCTTTTTCCACTTCAAATTGCTAGCATGTATTACACCTTAAAAAGCTTATGTAAGAGTTCACGGCTTTAGAATTGAAAGAATTCTGGGATCTGATTCAACAGCCTATTTTTACCGGAGAAACCAAAGCTCACAGATTTTAAGGCTCTCACATCCAGGTGCTGACACCTGTGAGCGCCGCACTCCCCCGAGCTTTGTGCCAAGCTCTGGGCCACAGCTCGCTGCAGCTTCTAAAATCTGCACTTGATCTCCTGGACTACAAGGTATGTGCTGCGAATGTTCCTATTCACAGACGAGAAGGCCTCAGGTACCAGGGGGCGAGCTTCAAGAAGCGCCAGGAGGCTGAAGCTCGGTCGGCTTCTCCAAAGCGTCTCTCGTTCCTGGCTTCCTTCCCCTGCTCAACCGTGTCTCACACCAGAAGTGACCCCATTTTTTGAGGGTGCAGAAGACAGTGCTACAAGTTACAACAGACACAAACTAACGGTCCCAGGCAGAGCTACCTCAGGTGGAAGCCTCAGCGTGTGCAAAAGAGGCGAAACACTTGGAAAATGAAGCCAGACGCTCACTTTTTCAGAACTACAAAAATTCTTCCTCCATCCTCAGGCTTGTCTGCGTGAGCTGGACAACGCAGCCCCATCTGCATGTTCACAAGCATGTTTCCAACTCACTTTCCCCGCCAGTGCCTCAAGACCAACCAAAGGACACTAGGAAAAAGCAAATATTCAAAGAAAAAAAAGCATCACGACCCCCCCCAAATTGACATGACCTCATTATCCGCCTCTGTAATTCTTCTAATCCTTTGTCACTGTTGTGTGTGCACAGTAATGGGATTTAAGAGTCCACACGTAGGGCCTCCCTAGTGGCGCAGCCGTTAAGTGCTGCGCTGTGGAGCTGTCGGCAGTAGCGACCCGAGTTCGACGCCTGGCTGGGGAGAATCCCACACGGCGCAGCAGACCTCTCCTGCCTCGCCCGCTGCTCCCCTCAGCAGTGTATTTCCTTCAATCTGCCTGTTCTGCTCCCCACTCTGTCTCCGGTGAACCCTCTCACTGCCCCACACCTCTGGCCTGCACCCCAGCTTGTATGCATAAATAAATAAATCTTTCAAAAAAGAGTCCACACGTAGTTATGATAGGTACTGACGGGTTTCCTCTTTTCAAAGTCTATCTTTTAAGCACTTTTCCTAGCTCACCTTTTAAGATAAAGTTATTTCTTATTTAAATTTTATTTCTTTAGAAATGACTTTCTAAGATAAATTCATGTGGCCCAGGAGGTTCCACAGGCAGCAGAGAAAGGAAGATGTCAGGGAGGAGGGGAGCCCCGGGCACCCAGCTGGCCGGGTCCCGACTGGCCTGGTGCCCACACCCGCTCCCGGCCGCCCGGTCCACGCAGCCAGCAGGCACACCCTTCCTTTTGTCCTGTCTGGCGCTGTTTTGCGGCTCACGTCCCCCGACAGCGATGTCCCGGAGACACTCCCGCACACGTGCTCTGGCATCCCTCACTTTCCGGGCTTCGCACAGCCCGCCGTGGCACTGCGTGGCCGTTTCTTCAGGGAGCCCAATCGACGGCCTGGCCCCGCCACACCGGCAGCGTCTCGCTGTGGCGCAGAACGACGCCACGAGCCCCGCACACGTGTCATTTCTCCATGTGTGAACACGTCAGTAAGAAGATTCTAGAAGCAGGACTTCTGGGTTATTACGAGGAGCATCTCCCAATCGTCAGTACTGAGGTCCAGCAATCCGCACCCCGGCCAGCAGCAACGCCCCGTCCACGCGGCCTGCTGTCAGGCTTCCGCCGATGGCCCAAGGACTCGAGGGCATTTTGTGTTTGTGTTTTTCTTAGGTGTGTGATACTGAGCATCTTGTATGACTCAGAACCATCTGTTAGCAATAAACTAGACACACTAACTGTCCCACAAGCCGTTCCTCCTGGTCACAGCGAACACCCAATTAAGGGAGACACGGAAACATCCACGATTACCCAGGGAATAATCTCGCCTTGGAAACCCTTGACTTTTACTTCCTATGAGCATGACTACAAGTCTGGCTACTTAAGCCTTTGCCTAACTCCATATACAAACTGCAACTTAACAAAACTCCCGAATTTGATAAAAAGACAAAGTATCTAACCTGAAGAGTGCTTGATGATTAAAATCAAGCTTGCAAACGCTTTTGAAAACAAAAAGTAGACGAGGCCAGCACCGCCAACGTCGGGCGAGTAAGAGGCGCCCCGCGCCACCCAAGCGGGCCCAGCGTCCCACAGCTTGACGCGACGCGTCACCAGGACCACGACCGGGGTTCCATGAGGTCTCGCGCACCAGAAGATACTACTGCCACTCTGTACACTGTGGTTTGTTCCAAGCGTGGCAGCAGTCGCGGGCACCAAAAGCAAGCTGGGGGACGGAGAGGGGCTGACCGGTGCAGGAAAGGAGTTTCCGGGGTGCACCTTGGGGACGGGGCAGACTGCGGCTAGAGACTGCAATGGTCCTTCCGGGGATGGCCCCGTGCGATGCATCGCCCCATTCCGGGGCCCCAGAGGGGCCAATGAGACATGAGGAACAGCTGTAGTGAAGGGCCGAGAAGCATCTGCGAGCGGCCGGCTTGTTCCTTCCGCCCCAGGTCACGATGCCACGAGGTCACAGTGGCCAGAGCTGGAGCTGGCCTGTGCACACTTGCCGGGTCTCTGCTGGTGAACGAGGCCAGCTCAGACATCCAGACCGGTCAGGCGCCAGGTGCCTGCGGCCCTGTGAGCGAGCCCAGGAGGGGTGCGCAGAACTGGGCCAGTCAAAACTGCCCGTCTGCAGAATCCCAGCAAACGAAATGGTCACACCGTTAAGCCACCCGTTTCAAGACGGTTTATTATGTAATGATAGGACACTGAGAAAAGGAGCTCAAAGAATTGCCACGAAGCTGGCAAAGTGGGCAGGAGGAAGGCGAGGAAAGACCCACAAAACCACAACCCCGACCGCACGCAGCTCTGGCCAGAGAAGACGGCGCCCACGGTCACGGCACACACCGCTGCCAAGGGGCCGGCAGAGAAAGGCCGCGGACGCCGCTATGGCCGCTGCTCCGACGTGGGGCTCTACCTGGCGGCCGAAGCCTGGACTGTTACGGGTGGCGCCCCCTGGAGGGGTTGCTGGCGAGTGCGGCAAGCCGGGGGAAATGCTAGGAAGCACGGCATTTTGGGGTGGAGACTCTCACAGGAGTATGCGGGACCGCGGACGCATTCCCAGCATTCAGTCCTCTGGATTCAGCATCTGGGTCAGCGGACCGCGGCCCCCACGGCGACGACCTTCTAGAAGGCTGTGGGGCCTCTACAGGCGGAGGCCTCCAGCAGCCAACCTCAGAGGGGAAAAGTCTGGAGGCTTTGCAAGTAGCTGCACGACTAACACTGCTCCCGGCTCTGCTGCTCTCACGGGTGCCTCTGTGAGCTGTGAGTGGGGCCGTCGGGCGGGTGGTTCGGCCGCTGGTCTGGTGCGCTGGGGTATCTTGGCAGCTCCGGGAGCATCTCCTGTCGCGTCGTCTGTTGTCTTCGTGAGTTGGAACCTGCCCAACAGCCTGGCTGCCGCCTGCTCCAGGTCAGCAGAGGTGGGAAGATGCCGTCTTGGGCGTGGGGCCTGCTGTTCGGGAGAGGAGTTCCGAGTCCTCAGTGACGGGAAGACGCCATCTTAGCTGCTTTTTGTTTGGGACTTTAAAAGACTGGACACTGCTCTGGGTGAGATAAACGACCCTTTTTGGCCTCAGTGACTCTGTTTTTCCTGGGTTTGTTAGGTAAAGCCCATTGTTGTTGTTGCCTGAGCCTGAGTAGTCTTGCAACTGCGTGCGGGTGCAGAACTCAGACGGTGACCAGGAAACTATCTGGGCAGCATCCCTGCCCTGGGCCAGGGCCATGTCCGCCCACCCCCGAATCCTGCGCCGGCTCTCGGTCTGGGCTGTGGTCTGGAGACGGCACGTTGAGCCCAGGTCAAGAGCGTGGGGGGCGGGCAGCAGCAGCCAGGTCTTTCCAGCTTCCGATCAAGACCCCATGGTGGGGCCACCCCCACCCTGGGGACGCCCCAGACAGCACGCTGGCACACATGTGGTTCAGAGCTGACGGGCGCTCCGTCTGGTTTGGGAGTGAGCGGCCGCCCATCCGCCCCCACTTCAGGTCGCTCCCTCCACTCCTGGGCACCGACTGTTCATTTCCGCGCAGTTCAAATGTCGAGAAGCCACAAAAGGGACGCGCATTACAGTCTAATTCGTTCGATCCAAAGAACTGACTGAAACGGAAGCAACAGGGACCGCACAAAGCCCGCGTCGCCGCGAGCCAACGACACGTGGGGCTCAGCCCGTCAGGTGAGCAAGCTACTCACTGGGCGCCCCTCGGGCGCAGGGGCTCACCCGTACTGAACCAGCCGCCAGGAGAGCACAGAACAAGGGGAAAGCTATCCGCCTCTCTCTCCAAGGGTCACGTTCAGCTACAGGCAGCACGCAACAGTTGCTTTAAAAAGTCGTCACCACCTGGCCTTTGGGAAGCACTTACACCCAAGGGCACCGAGCGAGAGCCATAAAGCAGCCAAGGAGCTGCATGACGCTGTCTCAAGACTATGGCTTCGCACACAAGAATTCAGAAAAGAATCTCAGAAACCTGAGAAGCAACATCCTCGAGTTGGGGTTGTGGGTGCAAGAGCTCCTACCACAGACGCCGGTTAATGAGTCATTTCCAATAATCACTAGCGAGAGCGGGAGGCCTACAGCTTTCCAGAGGCAGCAACGTGGCAGCGCCCAGGCGCAGGGAGCCGCCCGCCCCCTCCTTACCCGAAGCGACGCTGAAGTAGTGCTTGATGGCGATGGTGCCCGACAGCGCGGACAGGACGGACAGCACCCCCAGCTTCAGGCTGTCATAGGGCGTCTGCAGGGCGCACTCACAGAGCGCCTGGGGAGGAGGGAAAGGACAGACGTCAGTAGGAACAGACTTCCAGAGGGCCATTTTAAGTTTTCTAGTTTTTGGAAAAATGACAATCTTTCAGCCATATTAAAAACCTAAGTTGAGGGCCTCCCTGGTGGCGCAACAGGTTAAGCACAGTGCTGTGGAGTTGTCAGCGGCTGCGGCGCGAGTTCGATGCGCGGCTGGGGAGATTCCCACATGGCGCGGGCAACCTCTCCTGCCTTGCCCGCTGCTCCCCGCAGCAGTGTATTTCGGTTGATCTGCCTGTTCTGCTCCCCGCTCTGTCTCTGGGGAACCCTCTCACCACCCCACACCTCTGGCCTAGACTCCAGCTTATATGCAAAAATAAATCAATCTTTACAAAAAAAAATAAATAAAAACCTAAGTCGAGCTGGCACAGCCCAGAAGAGCCTCAGACACGTCAGCGCCATGATGCCGCATCCGAGGTGAGAACCCAGGCACGAACTTTGCTGGGAACAGCGGCATCGGCCCTGGCTCGGAAACCGCAGCAAACGCACCACAGCAAACGCACCACAGCTACGCTGACTCTCATGGCCGGGAGTGGGCGTGGGGCGTGGGGCAACCCCGGAAAGCACCCACTCCGTTTTTCTGACAGAAAACATCTGGTAGCTGGGCCTCCCCGGTGGCGCAGCGGTTAAGCGCTGCGCTGTGGAGCTGTTGCAGTGGCGACGCGAGTTCGACGCCCGGCTGGGGAGAATCCCACATGGTGCGAAAGACCTCTCCTGCCTCGCCCGCTGCTCCCCTCAGCAGTGTATTTCTGATCTGCCTGTTCTGCTCCCCGCTCTGTCTCTGGTGAGCCCTCTCGCCACCCCATGCCTCTGGCCTGTACCCCAACCTGCATGTATAAATAAAAAAAAAAAAAAAAGAAAGAAAGAAAACATCTGGTAGCTATTACAGAAAATAACTACTCTCTATAAATCCACAACTATTCTAAAATATAAAGTTAATTTTTACTGATTCTTGTTCATGACGAATCGTGTAGTTTAGTCCTCGTAAGCAAAACCTGCACCCTCTCGCGGCCCGGAGAGCTGGGGACGCCGCTCTCACCCGGCACTGACAACAGCGTCTGCCAGTGCTACCGAGTCGCGAGCTGCCTGCCCGGCCATGTCGGGCACTGATTCTGCCCCACACCCCAAAACCAGAGGCTAGCTGCTGACAAGGCAGTGGACGGGGGGGCCTCCTGCTCCACCCTGGGTGTCCTGTGAGGACTCGAGGGCAGGACAGCACATGTCCAAGTGCCCAGAGAACTGCCCTGCACATTTAAACTACCTCCTGTTCTCCCACAAAGACAAAAGGTTTAGAGAATGAGCCAAACTTGAAAGACTAGGAAAAATGAAAAACAAATTTGGAAAGCATGCAGAGACTCAGGAGAAGGGCGAGGTATTTTAGTAATATGCTTTAAAAAATTATATGGAAAAACAGAAATCAAGAGACTATCCAGAAAAATTGTGACAAAGTGTAGTAAGGGACCACTTACAGGCGTAAAAAGTTTTTTCCTGTGCAT
Organism: Scalopus aquaticus; assembly: GCA_004024925.1. Lineage (NCBI taxonomy): Eukaryota > Metazoa > Chordata > Mammalia > Eulipotyphla > Talpidae > Scalopus > Scalopus aquaticus. The sequence continues at coordinate 38,622 of PVIJ01004483.1, forward strand.
AGATAATCAATGAGCGAACTGGCCCCAGAAATGGATTAAAACTCATTTGAATTCAATATACAATAACGGCATTGCCCATGAAGCGCTCTCAGTAAACAGTTCAAGGACAAACAGCCAGTCACCTGGGTAAAATAAAACTAGACCCCTGTCCCTGTTTCTTTTTGACGGAAAACAAAACACAAAGCTATAAAAAGTATTAACATGGGGAAACAAAAAGCACAACAGTAACTGATAAAACCAGAAAAAACATTTATATTGTGGAAAGTCAATAAAGGCCCCCAAACCTTAACAGGTAAAAGTTCGTACTAGTAAATAGGCAAATAACCCGACAAAAACAATCAGTAGTCCACAGGATAAAACTCATATAAACGGCTTTGAAGTTGAAGACAGCAAACCTCACCCTTAATTTGAAAATTTCAAGAACCGCTGTGCCCCCATCAGAACGGCCAAGGTTCAAGGGTGGCAGTACCACCTCGCAGCAAAGGCAGAGGCTGTGGGCGCCTGCCCACACTGGCGACAGAGGGTGAAATGGCAAAAATCTCACTGGGGGTACCTGGCATTAAATCTCAAAATTTCAAATGCATACCTCATTGCACCCCGGAATTCCTCTCAGAAGCTGACGTGCAGGGCGGTGACTTCTCAAAGGCAAGCTGGAGCGTGAGCAGTGTGAAAGCGCAGCACCAAGGGCATCGCCCCGCCAGCGGGGCTGGGCACAAAGCCAGGAACAATCACCACTAGCATGAGACTCCCCCAAGAGGCACTGTTGAGGGGTAAAGGCTCAGCGTCTGTGCGATGAGGGCACACAGGCACGCTGCCGCACACAGGCAGGAGGCGACATGAGGGGCTGGGAACTGGGGTTGCCCCAGAGGACACCTGAGGAGGAGACGCGGAACTTTCATCCCCTGGGCTACACTCTTTCAGTTGAAAGACAAGCCGCAGCCAGCAGCCAAGTAGCAGCAGCCCTGATGATTCTCCCAGAGGAAATGGACCTGAGAGCTGACAGAGGTTCCTGAAGGGGGGAGACGACCCAAGAGCTGCCTCGCAAGTGAGAGCAGCGGCAATCAGGTGAGAACATGAAGTGCTTCCTTGTGGACTAGAAGAGACACGTCCTAAAGGACAACAAACCCGGGGGAGGAACCCTGACTAGCGACGGTCAGGTCAGATGACAGAGGGCCCTATGTTAGACAGAGTCAAACTTGAGGAAAGAAAAAGGAGGCCGTGAAGAGGCGTCAGTCACCGAGGCACCCTGGCAGCTGCTTCCAGTTAGCAGAGAGTGGCGAGGTCAGGAGCCAACCTCCAGCCGCGTGGTGACCAGACAGGCGAGGAGGCCTCGACTGGTCCCTGAATGGCGAGCAGGAGACACATCCGAGACATTTTGAAAGTGATCACAGAGTAGAAAATGAACAAGGAGTCGCGAACTATTACAAAATTTCAAAACTAGTGACTAGAGGTTGCTGATTCCATCATGCAAACTGGGAACTTATGGGGCTAAGCGCATTTTACGAGGAGGACAGAAAACCGGAAGAGATCCTGTTTCTCCCACGGAGAAATACCCAGCGGGCACTGGGGGCTGAGATGCAGCATTCTCACCGAAGGCTCACGTGTGAATGCAGCCTCCGCCACAGGCCGTCCCTGGAGTCTGAGCCAAATAAAACCCCTGAGTCTCAACGTCTTTGTCTATAAAACGGGGGCAAAGATTCAAACAAAACTGTTGTTTTCATATAAAACCTCTCTGGAAAGATACACAGGCTCTCAGACACGGCTGCTGCTGGCAAAGACCAGCGAGTGGAAAGCGCTTACTGTCCTAAAGCTGCTGATTTTGACATGAACATAGCGGTGTGGAAAGAAATGAATTAAAGTCAAAAATCAGTGTAAGTGGGGGGCCTCCCTGGTGGCGCAACGGGTTAAGCACAGCGCTGTGGAGCTGTCGGCGGCTGCAGCGGCGTGAGTTTGATGCCCGGCCAGGGAGCTTCCCACATGGCGCAGCAGACCTCTCCTAACTCGTCCACTGCTCCCCTCAGCAGCGTATTTCAGTGGATCCGCCTGTTCTGCTCCCCACTCTGTCTCTGGGGAGTCCTGTCACCCCCCCCACCTCTGGCCTGCACCCCAGCTTGTATGCATAAATAAATAAATCTTTGAAAAAAAATGAATGTAAGTGGGGGTGCTACCTGTTATTAGTAGGACGAAAGCTCTTCAGAGTCAAGTGCTTTGCAAACTACAGAAGCCTCTGCGCTGAGGGCAACTCAGAAGCTCGGGTCCAAGGACCCAGTGGGGGGCGAATTCACACCTCACTGTTAAGGCAAAGAAGAAACAGAAACTGGTTGGGTCCAAAGAACCAACTCTGAGGAAAGAGGCAGTTAAGACCCCAGGGAAGGCAGAGATGAGAGCAGAAAGGGAAAGGAGGGGACCAAGAGGCCCAGAAAAGGGGTAAATTCAGTGTCAAAGGTACTAAAGAAGAAAGACAACGTGGGCAGAAGCGGCCTCTGCTTTGACACAAAGAACACGTGACCTCTCGGTGCCAGAGAGAAGTGACAGGAACCGGGTCTCAACGCAGGTGCACTGCGGCCAGAGCAGGGGCCGAGGAAGAGAGTGGCTGTGACCATGCATCCCCTATTTTCCCTTTATTCCTTCAAATACTTCAGCCATGTCCATTTCTCTCCTTCTGATGGCCTCAACCGTTCGGCCTCAGCCGTGAACCCACATGTGCTTATCCGCAACCCAAGAGCCCCGCCCCGCCTCTAGCAGACACACTCAGAACTGTCTTCCGCGTGCTCGGGGTAGCACAGATGCTTCCGCTTTGGGTTTAATCAAGGCAAGCGACACATTTTATATGAGATGACGACATCAGTTTTAAAGAAAGCCAGACGAGTTTCACCATTGGAAAAGCCGAAGACCCAGCACCACGAATCTCAACGCGCCCTCCTCACTCCGGCCCCCCGCGCAGCCTCACCGACAGGGCCACTGACTGCAACTGGTAAGCGCAACGAGCATGTCCAGAGGGAGCGGCTCTCGTGACGAGCTCAGGCCCAGTGTGTTCCAAGGACGCCGCCTCGGAGGCAGCCATCTTCCTACCAACACAAGGGAGCGCGGGCTCGCTCGCCTCGGTGCGGCTGGTCTGAATTCCCTTCTCTGTGCTGTTTTCTGGGGCAGGTCCTAAGCAGGGCTTCTCCTCTACCTTGAACAGGACTGGCCACCAGGGATGTGTTCCAGAAAAGCATGGCTCGAAGTGTACGATCTTTAAAGTAAGGGAAAATGGTATGTTTAAAACTGCCCTGCCGGAAACATGGCACCTCTAAATTTGTCTTCGCTGTACTAACTGCAAAGAATAAGGTTACGAAAAAGAACTACTTCCCTGGCTTGACCTGCCGTTTTTCCTAGTACCAGGGTGAAAATAATTTACAACAGGACCCAAAACCATGAAATAGGAATAAATCTCACAGAATATATGTGTCAATACGTTACATTTGTAACTGAAAACTAAAAACGGTTGAGGAACTGAGGAAAATCCAAATAAATGGAGAGAGGGGCCATGTTCATGGATCAAAAAACTCAAGATGACAATTCTTTTCCACATCCATCTACAGATGCAAAAACCAATCAAAACGTTAGTAGAGTTTTGCAGAAATTGACACACTGACTAAATTTCAGACAGAAATGCAAAGGATTTAGAATATCCAAAAAAATTCTGAGAAGAAACCCACTGCCTGCTTCCAAGACACAGTATCTAGTCACAGCGATGGGACAGTGTGCTTGGGCTCAGGAGGTTATACAGACCAGTGGGTCAGAACAAAGCCAAGAACGTGGCCAACTGAGTTTCAGCTGAGGTGCTTCAAGCCAATGGTGAGAGAAAAGCCCTCTGGGGGCGGGGGTGCTACAACAACTGGCTACCCAGATGCACCTCAATCCCTACCTTGTACCTTATACAAAGTTGACACAAAATGCATTACACAAAGCTAAACACAGAACCTAAAGCTGTAGAAGTTCTAGAAGAAAACACCTGAGAAAATCCTCATGACCCTGGGTTAGGCAAAGATTTCCCAGATAAACACAAAAACACAGCCCCAAAACAAAAGCTATTGCTAAACAGTACTAATGGATTTCATTTAAATAACAAAAACAAACAAAAAAAAAACCCTGGTCTTCAGAAGCAAGTATACCAAAGGCAGGAAGAAAATATTTGCAAACCACCTATCTATAAACACATACAGAGAGAAAATACTTGCAAAACACATTACCTGGTAAAAAAAGGCATACGCAGAATATATAAAGAGCTCAATACCGAGACGATCTAAAAAACCACATAGAAGATGCGAACAGGCCCTTTGCCAAAGAAGAAACACAGGCAGGCCAGTAAGATGCTCTGGCGCTCGTCACAGGGGAGCGGGAATGGCGTCCAGATCAGACAGCGCCACACACGCGCTGCAACGGCCAACACGCGCACACGTCACCAGCGCCAGCCAGGCACGGCGGGCGCCCTGGCACATGCTGGCGGGCTGTGGAAGGCGCGGCCGTTTCGGAACAGTCTGGCGGCTTCTAATAAAGTCAAACCTACATTTACAACCCAACACAGCAATTCGCTCTGAGGTGTTTGGATCGTTTCCAGGTTTTCAGCTGTTATAAAAGACTATCCTGCGTTTCTTGGGTATTTCTTGGGTATTACCCAAGAAGCGCAGGATAGCGTTGGGTAATATCCAAGAAATACCCAAGAAACGCAGGATAGCCTTTTATAACAGCTGAAAACCTGGAAACGATCCAAACGTCCATCAACAGGTAAATGAAGACTGAGGTCTGCTCTGGTATTTACAAAAGAAAATGCAGAGCACCTTTTGCTCTCCACGAAAAAAATATACTTTGTCCACTTAGCCATCTAGCACACACCTTCTCCCAAGTAAATCAGTTAAGGCTAACAGTGTTCTCCCCAGAATAACTGAAGGAGACAGGAACAAAAAACAAGCCGTTTAATTTGTGCTTCTCAGCCTTAGTGCTGCTAAGGGAAAATTCCCTCAGTGAGGGGCAAGTCTCCTTCAGTAAAACAAACCTGAACAAAAATGGGGAGAAGATTCACGTGCTGATTTGGTCACTTATAACGTCGCTCACAAATAATCGCCGGTGCTCTCGGGAATGCTTCATTTCCACATGTAACTGAAAACGCAGAGCAGCAACCGCCTCCAGGCCTTCTCTCTGAGACAGGCCGAAGCCGAGGTCTACGCACCTGAATGTTTTCTCTGCTCCAGGTATGCGGCGTTTTAGTGGCCAGCAACTTCAGGTCCTGGATAGCCAGTCTCTTTACTGCTTTTCTGGGGTCGTTCTTCAAATACTGCAGCAGAAGCTGGATCTAGAAAGGAGGCAGGTCTGTGGCCGCCGCGGCACGGAAGCGTCGCCGGGTGCAGGCGGGGAGAGCCCCGCCCCCACAACTGGGGCACGCGTGCGAGCCCCGTTCCCGCACGTGAAACGATACAGTCCGCCAGGTTCCAGCACAGGACGCGCCTCCCCACTCAACCCTTCTTTGCTTTACCTCCAACTCCGCGATCTGCCTTGGGCCCCCACCCGTCAGCGTCCCCCGGGGCTCCCGAGCAGCAGAACCGGGACGCCGGGGGGGGGGGGGGGGGGCGCAGCAAGCAGGGAAACTGAACTGCTCTGTCAGCGACAGGGATCTTATTCTCAAAACCTATGAGCCCCTGGTTGCTTTAGCCTATTTAACGTGCACGTTTGCTGAAGAAAAGGTGGTTTAAAAGAAAACTGTCCCAGCATGCTCGGGGTTGAGTCTCAGGCTGTCACCGCTGCAGCCCGAGTGCGATCCCCGGCCAGGGAGCTTCCCACAGGGCGCAGCAGACCCCTCCTGTCTCCCCGCTGCTCCCCTCAGCAGTGCGTTTCAGTGGCTGACCTGTTCTGCTCCCCACTCTGTCCCTGGGGAGGCCTCTCACCCCCGCATCTCTGCCCTACACGCCAGTTCAATTATGTGAAAAAGAAAAAGAAAGAAAAGGGAAATTACTTGCTTGGGCGTGTCAACCAAAGACGCCGCCGCGAGCAGCGTGAACGTGTGCAGAGACACGATCACCACCTTGGTGGAGGGGTAGGCCGTGACGAGCTGCTGCAGGAGCTGCCGCGCGCTGGAGGCCAAGATGGCGTCGTGGTGCATGTGCTGCAGGATCGGGATGAGCCTCAGCTTCAGGTCCACCGGCGTGGCCAGACCTAGGGGCGGAGAGGCGCTTCCTGAGGGCCGGCCGGCACTCCTGGGGGCCCGCGTGGGAACGGCCGCCGGCGCAGGGAGCAGGGAGCAGCGCGCCGCGGAGCATGCAGCGAGCACAGCAGGCGCCAGAGGGCCGCCCCGCGCCGCTTCACGGCCCTGACCGACGCCACGCACCTTGAATCATCTCGCTGATTTTATTACAGATGCCGACGGCAAAATCCCTTTGGAGAGACAGGAGAGCAGAGTTAAAAGCGACAAAACGACTTCGCCTAAGTGTCTGAAGGACTTCACAGAACCGGTCGCCACAAGAGGACGCCGCCCCCCAAGCGACAGCAGCGCGCAAAGGCGAGCCGGGAGGCGCACGTGCTCATGGAGCCCCGCTCGGCAGGGCCGCTGCTCCCTGCGTGGCTGGGCGGCGCGGTCTGAGCGCCCAGGCCACCACCCCAGCAGCACCAGGCAGTCACAGAACACCTTTTGTGGGAATTCTTGGCAACAAACAGGGTTTGTGCTGCAATGTTCGCCTGAGTCCAGGTTTATCTGGCAACAACAGTGTCACGGGCGTCACCTGGTGCCAAAGCTTGAGGCCCAGCAGCGAGGCCCCGAGAGGTACAAGAGGTGACGCCGGCCTCGCCCCTCCAAGTGGGTAACAGCGCAGTGGCACTCCGGCATGGAGAAAGCAGGGTGACTGCCGCCACCACTGAACGCCGACGCCTGAGCAGCCGTCCTCACCAGCCTCCCGGGGAGCCGCCGCAGGCACCCGGAGGCTGTCTCCAGAGACGCGTCTGGCCCGCGGTGAGGTAATGAGATGAACTGGCCCCGTCTCCCGAAATGCCAGGGGCGTTCAGGCTTGGCTCTTTGGCAGACCTCTTCTCAAAGATGAATAATAGAAGCTCGTAACTCCAAGGGAAACTGGCCCCGTTTGCTGCCGACCTGAACCCCTCAGCAGAAATTAGAATTTAAAGAAACTTTCTTCCATCACCAGGAGCTTGACAGTTTCCTATTTAAAGACCGTCCTCAAAAGATCAGTGGTGACAGCAACAAGCGTCACCACTGACACCAAGGAAACAGGCCAGCGCCGAGGAGGCTGAGTGACGGCGGCATCGGTGTTTTTCAAAGACCAGTATATAAAGTACACAACATAAACAGGGGGATTCCGATGATCTTCAATACTGATAAAATGTTAGGGTTCCCACTGCGATGACCCCTTAATGGCCTACTTTTGGTTTGGCTTCAAGAAAAAACACCCATAATTACTGACACATAGAAACCCCCCCCCCCCTTCCGCTACCACACAGCTCTGAGAGACCAGAGGAGATCCGTGCTTTAGGGCTGAGGACGGACCTCAGTGGACAGAGCTGTTGCTCCCCCGAAGCCTTCTCCGGTTACTACTCTAGGCTGACCCCGTTCTTCCGGAAACTCTTATTTCCCTCAGCGAACGCCAACGTTGGCACCTGACGTCTCTGTTTCATGTATTTAAGTTTTGTTTCCCAACACAACACAGACACCCTGGGAAACAGCCGGCCGTGCGAGCTTCCGCATCCCCCAGGCCCAGTTCGCCTCTGCTGCCCAGGGGCCCCTCCACCGCTCTTCCCAGGAGGCCAAGCGCTGGACAGGCCTGTGCTTACTTGGACTGCGCAGAGAAGTTTGCAGCAGCGAAAACAGCAGCTTCAACTTCCACATTATCGTGGGAGTCCAGACTCTGGCGAATACTGTGGTGAGCGTTCTTCCTCTCAGGGATGATCGACGCCAGACTTCCCAGCATCCTGGGAAACAGAAACCCAAGAAGGGAAATACAGTAGCTGAGGGCAGGGAAGGAAGCCGCTAAGTTACTCCCGCTTCTCTTTACCTGCTTCTCTCTTGTCACCGTTCTCCTAAAAAGCAAGTTCCTGGAGGTCAGCTCCCACTTCATCTCCCTTCAACGGACTACCCCCAACTTTCTACTCAGTGGGCACTCCAGGAGCACTCCATGTTCACCTAGCACCCCGTTTTCTCGTCAGACTTCCCTTTCCTTCTCAGTAGAAGCTGGTGCTATGAGAATAGGCTGCAAGTGAAAAAATCAGATGCCCTTCAAACATTAAGATGCTTTCTGTATCAATCTTCCTTATAAAAATAGTATCGTCAGGTATTTCACAGAAGAAATAAAATGCTATCACTTACATGCCCAATAGCTTTTCAAAGACATTTTAAGAGCCAGTTTCTATTTCTACGGTGGTTTTAAACTTTGTTTTTTGCATCTTACCCATAGGAAGTCAGTCGGGCTGGCAGGCTCATTTCCCGACAAGGGCAGTGCTTTACGAAGTTTATGGAAGAGTCAGGGCCACACTTTGGGCCACTAGGCCTCACTTCCCCAGGAGGGGTTCCAAAAAGTTGACATTTTTCAAAACTACAAAGCTAGGTGATTTTTTAAATTTATTTCTGCATACAAGAGCTGGGGTGCAGGCCAGAGGTGTGGTGGGGAGAAGGATTCACCAGATACAGAGTGGGGAGTAGAACAGGTGGGTTCGCTGAAACACACGGCTGAGGGGAGCAGCAAGGAAGACAGGAGAGGTTTGCTGCGCCCTGTGGGTCAGCTCGCTGAGACTTAACCCCTGCGCCACCAGGGAGGCCCCACAAAGCTAAGTGTTTAAATTGTGTTTCCCTTTGTAAAGCAGAACACGTGCGACGTGGCAGCAGCAACCAGAAGCGGAAGCACCGCCATCAGTGGCACACTCACGCCCGGTCACTCGCGGCACTCAACCAGCCTCCGGAAAGCTGGTGTGCATACGCGCATCTACCTGGATTCCGAGGCACACAGTACTTAGCAGCTAAAGGCAGAAAAAATAACAACGATGCTGAAACGCAAGTAACTAAGGCCATAAAACTGGCAGTAATCCCATCTGTGGTTTTCGGGTCCTATGGTTTTCGTGTTTATGTGCTAATAAAACATGACTGACAAAGGACCGCATCCAAAATACATATAGACTCCTACAGCTCTGTAATAAAAAAGACAAATAGCATTTTAAAAAATTCAAACAGGGGCTTCCCTGGGGGCACAACAGGTTAAGCGCAGCACTGTGAAGCTATCCAGAACCACTGCAGCATGAGTTTGATACCCAGCCAGGGAGAGTCCCACGTGGTGCAGCAGACTTCTCCTGCCTCGCCCGCTGCTCCCCTTAGCAGTGTACTTCAGTAGATCTGCCTGTTCTGCTCCTCACTGTTTCTCTGGTGAATCCCCTCACTACTCCACACCTCTGGCCTACACCCCAGCTTGTATGCATAAATAAATAAACCTTAAAAAAAAAATCCAAACAATCTAATGAAACGAAATGGGCAAAACGCTTGGAGAAACCCTTCTTAAATATGAACAGCCCCAAGGCACACGAGAAAGTGCTTGACATCAGGGAAACGCCTCTCGAAAGCACTGCAGGCCATTTTAAATGACTAAAACCCTTGGCATAGGTGTGAAGTCACCAAAAGATCGTGAGCTGTTGGTGGGAAGATAAAACCAGTGAAACCACTTAAGGCTTGGCAACTGCTCATACAGTTAATCTACACACACACCCTATGACTCAGCAATTTTACTGAATTCTAAGTATGTGTTTGCGGAAAGGAAAGCATAGTCACAAAGGCTTGCAAAAGATAGTTCGTAACACCGTTATTTATAACAGCAATCAAAGATAGACGAACTTCAGAAACAGCGAGAGAAAGCCTTAGAGAGAAGTGGAAGATATACTTCAAATACTGTATGATTCCAATTCTGTGAAGTTCCAGAACTTGTCGATGAGAATGGGGGAGGCCTTTGGGGAGGTAGATGAGGGAAGCGACCGGGTGAGTGAAGGTACTTTCTGTAGTGATGGCAAAGTTCCTTCCCCAGATTGGGGTTGGGGTTACTTGAGTCATTTGTCAATACTCGGAAAAAGCAACTTAACATTTGTGTATTTCAACACAAAGTTCAGTTTCACCTTGTGTCTAATATCTGTGTACTGCATAAGATGAAATACACAAACCACCCGGTCAACACACCTAACTCAGTGGTATACACCATGCCGAAACACACAGGAAATGTGCTATCTCCAATTCACCATGAAATTAAGTAGAAGTACAAACTGCTTATACTTAATTTTCATACTACACTTAGTATCTATACTGTAAGTTCGTGTAACGCGCTGAGACAGGACTCTGTCGCCGTCCGCGGTGGGAACGCACTGAGGGACGCGGCAGTCGGGAGCAGGTTCGCAGGGCGAGACGCTGCGACACGAGCAGAAATTCTCGCGCCGTGTAGTGAAAGCACCCGGGCCAGGAAAAGCTGACTGTGCGACAATGGTATGAGGACTAAGGCCCGCAGCGTGGGATAAGAATGGGGGACAAAGTTTTACGAGGGAGGGGGCAGGGCTCATGGTGACCACACGTCCAGAGACATTTGCGTCAGCAAAGGATGATGTTATCACAGGCGGAGCTGTCCGAGACCGCCATGGAGACGGCCCAGGTCAGCGTCGGCCCAGGCGGCCCCGGCCGGTCTGCCGCGGGCAGGCCGGGAATGCTCCGCTGTGATCGGCAGATAGCAAGTAGTTACAGTTGCCCACGAGAGGCCAGCTTGTAGGAAGCCACGCAAACTGCTAGGAAATCCATTAAAAATAGATGGACAAACGCACTGCCAGGTGAACAGATAAGCGATTAACCAAATTTATTAATAGATCGGTAGTAGAATCCAGCGGTAGAGAATTCAAGTGCTCACTGTGATACCCTTTCAACTTTGCTCAATTATTACAATTATTTTGATAATAAGAAGTTGGAAACAAGTTTAATCTACATTTTAATACATTTAGTGCTAAGCCAAACATGCCTTTTAAAAAGGTTTGCCAAGGGCCTCCCGGGTGGCACAATCGGTTAAGAGCAGAGTTGTGGCGCTGTCAGCAGCTGCTGCGCGAGTTCAATCCCCGGCCAAGGAGAGTCCCAGCCAGCGCAGCAGACCTCTCCTGCCTCGCCCACTGCTCCCCTCGGCAGTGTATTTCCGTCGCTCTGCCTGTTCTGCTCCCCACTCTGTCTCTGGGGAGCCCTCTCGCTGCCCACACCTCTGGCCTGCACCCCAACTTGTATGCATAAATAAAATCTTTAAAAAAAATAAATAAAAAGGTTTGTTGACAAGTCACAATTTCTCTTAGTTAATTGAAGTGGTAAATTATGTTTGACATTTGCATAATGACAAAAATTGTAAGTTTTCTCTGTACTTTCTCAAAGACTGTATTTTAAAAACTTTATAATGTAATGTTTACCACAGTAAATTTAAAATTACATTTTGCTTTAAGTCATTTTTATCAATAATATGAGAAATCACGAAATTGTGGGAAAACCTCTACGGCTGCTCAAAATGTATTGCCAAGGGTGTTGGATACTCTCATACTGAGTTGATATTATCTAGACTATTAGTTTGGGGTTAAAAATACACTTTTTATTTTTGATAGTTACTTGAAATATTGCAAACTTTGTAAAGATTTGATCATCTCCTACTCCCAGCCTCCTTTCTCTTCCTACTTAGCAGCTCCTCCCAGATGCTTGAAAGCAAACCCCTCGGGGCCAACTCCTATGGCCCTGCGGGTCTGATCATCTCTTCATCACACTCTTAAATGGGGCTGGACTGGATCTAAAATGCTTAGCTCAGACTGCCTTTCCTTTACTACTTTTAGCATGAAGTGCAAAATTCCACCGAAAATTCCGATTTCAATCTGATTTTCTTTTCTATAAAGCATTTCCCCCCGCCCTGGAAATCTCTGGTTTTATGGGTAGCAACAGTTCTTACAGGAAGAAAGAAGGCAAAACTTAACTGCAGTGACTTGGAAAGGGGGAGCAGGCCAAATGAATGGGACATTTACTGTTGTCTCCCTGATCAGAACAATAATCTGTGTTGGAGAAAACAATTCAAATGTTACAAGAGCACATGAAAAAGTGTCTTGCGATTCTTAACCCAATGACCACTGTTCACACTGTATGTTCCTCCAGAACTTTTTCTAAGCCTGTGTGGACACACACCTGAGTGTTACTGAAGCAAAATTTATAAAATGGGTACCATAACCACTTTCTTTAAACTCAGCATCTCTAGGTCGCAGACTTCATTCTTTAAACGTCATACTGTGGTCCACATATTAACTATTTCCACACAGTTTTTCACCTTTTTCAAAAATGATACTGGGATCATCTGCATACATACATTCACGAACTTTTAAAGATTTTTAATTATTTATTTATGCATACAAGCCAGAATATAGGCCAGAGGCATAGGGTGGTGGCAAGATTCACCAGAGACAGAGCAGGGAGCAGAACAGGCAGATCGACTAAAGTACTCCGCTGAGGGGAGTAGCGGGTGAGGCAGGAGAGGCTGCTGTGCCATGCGGGAATCCCCCTGGCTGGGGTCGAACTTGTGCTGCAGTGCCTCTGGATAGCCCCAATGTGCTGCGCTCAACCCATCGTGCCACCAGGGAGGTCCATTTACCAACTTTTAAAAATGACTTCTAGAGGGCCTCCCTGGTGGCGCAGCGGTTAAGCGCTGCGCTGCGGAGCTGTCGGCAGCAGCGATGCGAGTTCGACGCCCGGCCGGGGAGCTTCCCACACGGCGCAGCAGACTCTCCTGCCTCGTCTGCTGCTCCCCTCAGCAGTGTATTTCTGATCTGCCTGTTCTGCTCCCCACTCTGTCTCTGGTGAAGCCTCTCACCGCTCCATACCTCTGGCCTGTACCCCGGCTGTATATATAAATAAATAAATCTTTAAAAAAAAAATGACTTCTAGAAACACAAGTCGTATAATTTGCTGAATCAATGAGTAAGAACATCATAAATTCTGTTCTAATAAACGTAAATTTTCAAAGAGAACATCGTGGGCTATTAAGTATCACACTGCTCACAATTGAATCACTCAGAAGACAGAAGAAGCACAGAAGCAATAAGAAGAACTGGGCCTGGTATAAAAACATGGAAACATCAGGAAAAAGTGAAGGCCGAGATTCCATGGCTAAAGATAACAATCTAGGCAGGAATGTTAGAAATGAACCCCATAATTTAGGAATGTGAATTTCAAAAACCCAAAGATGACACATATAACTCTACACAAAGTAGAGCTACAAAGATAAGGTATTTCCATGCTGGATGGAAATGGAAATGAAACTTTAACAAACATTTTTCACATGCCAAAAAAAAGGCTGAAGAAACTCCAGTGGTTGTATGGGGTTTCTCAGAAGAGTTGGAATACAAACCATCACATAACCCAAGGCTGAACACAGAAACCTGACCTGAAATAGTGAGACAAAGGTCAGAAAGCGCAAGGTCAAAGGTGGGGCCAACCTCCACCACAGCTGCCCCACTTGAGGACGGCACCTCCCTACCAAAAGCAATGCTTAAAACCCGGTCAGGTGGCAATTTATTTTATTTTATTTTTTAAAGATTTATTTAATTATGCATACATGTTTGGGTGTAGGCCAGAGGTGTGAGGTGGTGAGAGGATTCACCAGAGGCCATGTGGGAAGCTCCCTGGCTGGGGAATCAAACTCGTGCTGCCGTAGCTGCAGACAGCTTCATAGGCTGAGACTTAACCCCTGCGCCCCCAGGCAGGCCCCAGGTGGCAATTTATAACCAAAACAGCCTCACGGCTGCTAACGACAAGCTCAGAGGGCTGCACAGTTTAGCACTAAGTCTGAGCTGAGCAAACAAAAATAAGGTTTTAATATTCAAAATGGAGGACGTAAACACAGAGCCCTTTTTGCGGGGAGAGGTACATCATGGCAACTCAAACGGTCCTGTGTAGAATATTCTCTGGCACAACCTACCGCAGGGTGATGGCTCGTGCCACGGGGTCGTTGCTGTGGATCACAGAGAAAATTCTCTTCACAAATTCATCCACATTTAGAATCTTCTCCAAATGTTTCTCGCTTTGTTGAGTAACTTTAAGAACACAGAGCCTCAGGAAATTGTTTCTATGAAAAAGCAGAGAGAAAATATGAGACAACCTCAGCAAAGTCACATTTAATCAGGAATCAAAGCAAAGCAAGTGACCGCCTATCTCAGCAACAGGCTGACGTTCGCCAATCTCGTCTCTTCGCTAGAAGAGCTGAAGTCAGTGCTTCAGGAGGGCACTGAACTTCAGCAGAGAGCAAGGCCTGCAAGCGAAACAAGAAGCCTGGGAGCTGAGCTACATCCTCTCCACCGCATTATAAAGGCCAGGGGTCAGAGAGCTTCCTTCCTCCTTCAAGTCTCATTTGGGGGACGGATGAGCACAGGAGAGCCTGCAGGATGGTAGAGAGAGACAGAAAGGAAACGGCAGGGAGAAAAAACGGTTTTTGCTTCGTGTTTCCATGCTGCAGGCACTTCCGGGAACATACCATTTCACGACCTAAAATAAGCTAAACTGAATCAGTAACTTCTCACGCCAATCTGTACAAAGCCACAGAAACTTCCAAGCCTGCGGTAATATATTAAGGTTGCCTTCACTGCTTTATCCTGTACCCCGAAGGGTCAAGTACTCTCTAGTTTATACTCACTTTTGCTCAAAACATCATTAAATCAACCTCACACCAGAAAGTGCTGCACGCTGCCACGTGTGGAGACTAAAATGGTAACCACGTGGCTGTACCACAGGCAAGAATAAGCAGCAGCAAACTATAAAACTCAGAAATACGAACAAAGGGCTTCCGGAACTGAGGCATTTAAAAGACTTACCCAACTCTGAAAACATCAGCCAACTTCAGGAAGGCAGAGTTGATGAGGATAGGGAACGGGTATTTCTGAAAGAGCCTGGGAAAGCGGACCACCGCCTCGCACTGTTCGCCAAGTTTGCCAGATCGCAGCCCTGGGAAAAGCATAAAAAGGGAAGGCCTTTCACAGCGTGTGGCTACACGGGCAAAAACAGCAAACAGAGCCACAGGACTCGGTAAGACAGCATGTGATCACGTTATTTACACAGGGAAGTGAGTCACCCTCGGGACTCGGTATAGTCAATGTAAATCACTACCTGCTTAAAAATAAAAGGGGGCCTGGCATGGTGTTGACCTGGCTGATAGAAGGTGGGGACAAGTATGACAGTGGGACTTAAGAGTCATTGCTGAAAAAGCAGCCACTTGTCCAGGAAGACACTTACGAGCAGGACTTGTACCTGGTAGCTCAACCCGCCCATTCAGGAACAAGATTTGAAAACCTGGCTCGCAGGAATGTTACCAGGCAAGGGGTCCTGACAGCACCACCCCCCAAGTGGCATAAATTCGGGCTGGGGGTGAGATCAACGGTCCTGGTGAGAGCCACCAGGGAAAAGAGCGAGAAGTGGCCCTGCTACCTGAGTCTTGGCAGGGCATTCTGGGAAGCTGGTCTGGAAGCTTCAGAGCTCAAAGCTGGAACTCAGCCTTCTAACCCCGCTTAGGCTCAAACAGGGAAACACCTTATCAGGTAAAGGATGACGGGACACCTGAAACAGTCAAGTCCGTTCTAGGACACGGGCCGTTTCTGTGATGTGGGGTAAGGTGACCAAGTGCGATTGACCCTGCAGCGGGTGACCAAGGGTAGGCAGTGGAAATCCCTGGAGAACGCTGCTCAGGGCCTTCAGGTCAGTGACAGACACCTGGCCCTGCTGCGCAGTCACCCGAGGGCAGGGTGACCTGTATCCAGGGCGGATTAAGACTTTCTTTCACAGCGCCACGTGCCTTGGCCTGCACGCCCGTCCTGCCAGCCGTCCGGGGCTGTGCCCACTGTGCAGACCAGGAACGGGCTGGCGGCCACGTGCCCGATCCACAGCCCTGAGGCGCGGGCCTGGCCTGCACCAGGTGGGCGGCCGAGCTCCCCGTCTACACAGGCGGCCCCCGAGGATGTGGGAGCCGCGCAGTCGGTCCGCGTCGGGGGTGCCAGGGCCGCAGGGCCCGCGGTCTCGTGGGTGCGGTCGGCTGGCCACCAGCAGGCCAATGGCGCCCGCCAGGACACGACGCGCCGCCGCCGCCCAGCCCCCTCGGGGCCGGCGCCCCCCGCCCCGCGCCGCGCGCATGCGCCGCCCCGCCAGGCCCCGCCCGCCCGCCGCGTCGCGCCCGCGAGCCCGCTCGTGCCCTCACCTTTGTCTAACTCCATCAGGGCGGAGTTGGCATCCAGCTCCTGCTCGCCGTAGCCGGCGTCGGCCAGGAACGACTTGGCCGAGTTTGCCGCCATGATGGGGAGCGTAGGCCACGCGACCCGCCTATTCAGAAAACGGGCCCACGCGGCCTCGCTCCGCCATCTTCCGCCTCCGCCTGGTCCCCGCCCTCCGCTCTGCGCGGGGGCCCCCCCGCGCTGCGCATGCGCCCCGGCCTGTCCGCCACCCGCCGGCGCCCCGGAGGCCCCCCGCGCAGGCGCTCTGCGCGCTCGAGGCGGCCGGAGGCCCGCGGCGAGGGGGCCGGGGGGCGGGGCCTGCGGGGCAACGTGCCTTCGCGGCGCCCGACGCGCCGGCGCCCGCCAATCGGCGCGCGTGACGTCACTTTGGCGGGGAGTTTGGTGGCCGGGGCTTACGGTGGCGGGAGTTGGAGGCGGCCGCCCGCCGCGTTCTGAGGGCGCGAGCCGTGCGTTCGGCCGAGCCGTCCTCGGCGCTCTTCCCTCCGTGGCGCCCGCCCACCGCGCAGATGCTCTTCCACTCGCTGCTCCGCCAGCCCCGGCTGGGCGCCCCGAGGCGCGGTGAGTAGCGGCCCTCAGCCCGGCCCCTCCTCGGCGAGGCCGCCGCCCCGCCGCGCGCCCCCGCGGCCCGAGGCCCGGCCGGCGCCCTCTCCCGGCCTCGGGCCGCGCTCGTCCTGGGCGCCTCGCCGCGCGGCGGGGCGGGGCGGGCGTTGGACGGGCCTGCGGGCGCGGGGCGGCCTCCCCGCGGGGGCCCGTCCGCGCCGCCCGGGGCCGATCCGCGCGTGGGGCCCGCGGCCCGCCCCGAGCCCGGGAATCCGCCCGCCCGCGCCTCGGGAACGCGGCCGCGCGGAGGAGACAAAACATCTGTCTCCAGCATGGCCCGAGAAGAAAGTTCCCCTGATGGCGACATGTTCCTCGAAGCCCCGGCAGCCGAGCGGCCGCGTCGCCCGGCGCCCCCTCCCGAGGCGGCCGCGGCCAGCCACTCGCAGCGAGGCTCCGGCTCCGGGCCCAGGCCGTGCGATCGGCGGCCCCGCGCAGTGCGGAGCCGCCGGCCCGTTTTTTCACGGGGCGCACGGTCGTGTTTTTCGATTCAGCCGTGAAAGTTGGGGGATTCTGGGTCGGTGCGCGGAAAGCCGCTTGCTCTCCACGGCCCTTGAGGTTTCTGAGGCTCAGACTTCGCGATCAAAGTTTTGAGCTTTGGGGGGGGGGGTGTCAGCCGCTGAAACTTTACTTTCTGATAAGTTTCTGAGAAGGGGGTGGCCGCCCGCACCCAGCTTGGGCAGAAATGAAGTTTCATTCATGGTCTCCTCCCCCCCCAGAAGCCATGTGGAGAACAAAAAGGAAAGAATTTGAGAAGGGAACTTTGTGTCTCTGAGCTTGGTCGGAGCGAAGTCTCCCTCGGTGGAACGTGGAGTAGGTCGTCTTTCCCTCGTGAGGCCATGCGGAGAACAAAAGGGAAAGAATTTGAGAAGGGAACTTGTTATATTTCAGGCTCTGGTCTGGGAAAAAGGGTCTTCGGGAGAGCGCGGGGGAGCTCCTCGGCTTCCTGCCCCCAGCCTGCAATGTTCCGCCATCCTCACCTTCCCTCTTGATTAATCTTTTTAATTATGGTCGAAATGCCTCTCTCTCCGTCTCCCAGGGCTTGAGTGGCTGCTCTGTCTTGTGTCCCCAGTGACTGTTGAGCACAGCGGTGACAGCCCCGTCTTTGGAGTTCAACTGCTTCAGTTTTAATTCCTGCCCCCCTCCTTACTCTCCGTGCGACCCCAGAACAAGCAGATTTTTTTTTTATGACATTTTCTGCTGAACATCCAACCCGGCCGTCTACTTACTTTCTCATTCACAAATATTTGTATGTTAGACATTGAAATTCGTTCATTATTATGTGTTAAGCACTAACATTTATAGAAACAGCTCTCCTCCCCCTCCCGCCCTGTTTGCCTTGCATTCCTGGCCTCTGCTCTTCTGTCCCCTCCCCCCGTGGGTGATCCTTGCCCTAACAAGGTCTCCTTCCACCATCTGCAAGCCTCCACGTTAAATTCATTCCTGTAAAAGCTGAGGGAGCATCTTCACCCAGAGCCTCGGTCCCCCAGGCACCCTAAACGCGAATGCCCAGAACCCCACTTTCCCACACCTCTTCCGCTGACCTGTCTTAGGGAGCAGCCCCATTGTTTCAGATGAGCTTTGACAGCCAGAAACCTGAGTCATCAGAGTCCTCCATCTTCCTCAAGATACATTCAGAAGTTTCCCTTAAATCCCTTGAATCTGTCCGTTCGCCTTGGTCACCACTGATTTGGCCGCCATGTCAGGTCCCTGCCTCGGCCCCAACGCCTTCTTGTCTGCACTAAAGCAGATCTCCCCAGAGACCTCAGTTTCCCTCTCTTGTCTGTTGTCCACTTGTTGCCAATGATAGTCCTAAAATGGAAATCTCATTACTCATCTGTGTGTCTTTAAATTGGTACTTAAAAGTTTTTTTCATGACTTTAGATATTTCTGACTATACTGTATTGATATTTTAAAATTGAAATATGACATCAATTTAAAGTTATTTCTAATAGAACATAAATATTACTGTGATTTCATAATCCCATCATTGATTTCTGTGAAATACTAACAAACTCAGCCGCTCTGCAGTCTGCACAGTTGCTTTACTCCTTGAATTTATTTCCACTTCGTTTCTCCCGCAGTTTATCCTTACGTGATTTGACTTTAAGCTTGAAAAGTTATTTTATCCATTATCTTGTCATACTCCTCTATGTAAAAAAATGTTTGAATTGATGTTTTTTTCTGTGATCGCAAGACTAAATGTTGAAAGTTTTTTCTTAGTTAAATTATCATGATTACTAATAGTAAAAGTCAATCATAACAATATAGATTGCTGATTTTGGTAAGTCATTAAGCAAAAGCAAAATTTTATTCTAAGTATGTCTCTCAGAAAGATGGATTTGGGTGGTTATGATGCTTTAATTAACGGAATTTTCCAATCGTTTTTATACCTTCGGTCAATGCAAGATGTAAGATTTGGTATGCACATGCCTTTTGGAAAGTAGCCAAAAGGCAGTGATGAAGGGTGAGAGGAAAAGGTCGGCCTCAGCCTTCTCTGATCACTTTAGACATGTACGTCTATGAAAGTCTCGTGTCTGGAAATTAAATCTGAAAGCTTATGTCCTCGTGTACTCCTGGGAAAATCTGCACGTAACCTGGGCTGATGGTGTACACTAGGAAAGAACAGACCTTTCCGAATGGGTGTTGTGTGGAACGGCGTTCCAGGTCCGGTGGGAACAGCACAGCGTGGCTCTGGTGCCCTTCACGTCCAGGGCTGGGCCGTGAAGCGAGCGTGCCAGCACGGTGGCCGGGGGTGAGGACTGAGCCAGTGACTGGGCCATTTGTTGGCATTTGGATATTCATTTGTAGGCAGTGCGGTGGTGTTGAGGGTGTCACCGTTGTAAAAAACTCGGTTTCCAGAGCATGTCATCTCCAGTCCCAACTAAATGGTTGACGATTTGGTCCTTTTCAATACCTGTGTTGCCAGTCAGGTTTTTCTTTGTATCCCAAATGGGAGTGTAGGTTTCTGTGACTTTAGAACAGAGGCTTTTCATCAAACATACTCTGTAAGTGAATATTTGTGAACTCCGCAACAAACCTACTGAATTCTTTTGGTATTCTTTAATGACTTGTTCACAGAGATATCTAACCTGGAGGTAATAGCCCCGCTGGAATAATTACTAGAGCTGAGTGCAAGGTTTTTGCCTTCTTTGTACTGATTCCTTCAGGTTATCGCCACGCACGTCCCAAACTAGATTTTTCTGAGGTTGTGTTAGCCCAAGATGTCTTCTCCAAATAATATTTTTGATGGAAAGTGGGAATTTGATGCTTTAAAAAAGTGGTTCTCAATAACTATCGAATAGATGTTTGGTTTCTGTATTTACAACATGCTGACCCCCGTATCAGAGGGATAAGACAAGTCCCTGAAGACAGCTCGCTGTGGAATAAAGCTCAGGTCTCTGACTCCAGTAGAATGGACGTTCCTTCCCCCCCTCCGATCTCTTCCTGTCTTGTCTGCTCTTCCTGTCTTGTCTATTCAGGGAGCGTCCGCTTGGCTCTTGAGCTATGTTGAGCTATGTTTGTTTCCCTTCGTCTCGAGGCTGCCCCACACGCTAGTATTAGCTGCCCAGAGGGGTTGCTCTTGGGTAGGTGCATGACACTGCTGCAAAATTGCTCTAGTGGGCTTGAAGACACTACCACACACTGCTTTGAACACTCTCAAATCCTGGCTTTTCAGCGCTGGGCAGGAAGGAGGGCGGGAGTTACTTGTGAGAACGCTGTGGCTGCTGCGGCGCCCTGCTGCACGTTGATTCCTTTCCCTCCGCCCGTTGAGTTACTGTGCTGCAGCTCGGAGCTTGGGGTCTGTGGGAATGTTGACTGACAAACTGAAGGCAACGGGAGCTGAAAAGGTGGCTGTCGTGGCAGAGCTTTTGTGGTGTCTCTTTGGTGGTGAAAAGTGGGTCAGATCTTTTTTAACATACAAAGGCCTCCTGTTTCTCAAGTGTTTGGCACGAGGCTCCCTTTAAGGTGGTGAGCCCGGAACTGCCCCACACCAGAAGTTGGGAGGGGGCTTCCATCTCTGAGGGCCCTTAAAGCTTTTCTGTGTGTTTTTCGGAAGTGCTGAAGTGTGATGTTCTGGAGGTCTGTGAGAGTGTGTCTTCTTTTAGGGTGGTCTTCCCAGTACCCTCTGCAGTCCCTTCTCGCGGGGTACCAGTGCGACTGCAATGACGAACACACTTCTTACGGAGAAACGGGGGCCCCGGTTCCTCCCTTCGGATGCACCTTCTCTTCCGGTAAGAGAATTGCTACCTGGCTGGGCTTAGTCAGGTGCCCTGTCTCATACTTCAAGAGGAAATATACTAGGAGTCTCCTTCTCAAGAAAAATGAGTTCGATAAATCCTGCAGTTTTTCTAACAGCTCTTCTCTCCTGGTTTGTGAAATAGACTCTTCCTAAATCTCCAGCAGAAGTATGCATTTCCACTAAAGAAGTGGGCTATTCCAGTACCATTTTCTTGTAACTGGCAAGGGGAAGGATCAGCTGTCACGAAAACTGTTTTGCCCAGAAGGTGCCCCTTTGGATCTGATCGAATGCTTCTGGAATGCGTTGGGGAGCATACAAACAGAAGTAGAAGCGCTCATCTCACTGTTTAGAGTTTCGGAGAGGAAAGGTAGAACGCAGCGGAGACAAGTTACATCTCAGACTCGGCCTGCTGGGAGCCAGGACCCGGGCCTGTGTGTGCCACAGCCAGAACCCCTGTTGCTGGAAGTAGCTCCCCTGAGCCAGCCCATCTGTAAGGAACAGTATCACAAAGTTCCTCGGTGACTCTAAGTCACTTCCTGAGTCAGAGTGTAAGCTAGCTCTCCTTCAGAGGGCCGGCCTGCCGTGACAGGGGCTACTTGCATAGAAATCCTTCCCTCCTTTCAAATAGATTCTTTGTGCTTACTCTCCGTGTGGACTACATGGCTTTGTACTCAGCTTTGAAGTGTCCGTCTCACCGTTGGTCGTCTCATTCTTGTTTCTTACTCAGCGCCTAGCATGGAGCACATCCTAGCAGTCGCCAACGAGGAAGGCTTCGTGAGGCTGTACGACACTGGGTCAAACACCACTAAAAAGAAATGTGTCAAAGGTAGGCTGGGATTCAGCGTCTTTGTAGTTCAGAGAACCTCAAGGCAATTATTTGAGGCCTCCCCAGTTACATTCCCTTCTGGGGACCAGGCTAGACGTAAGTGCTGGACGCCTTTCCGTCAGTAACTCAGCTGCGGCAGCACCTTTACGGGAAGTTAAGAAGAATACATCTTGGGATTAAAAATCATTTTTTCTTTTAATGTGGTTCGGGGGAGCATTACTGGAACATGTATGTCGACCAAGCATGTCTTGGATATGTGTGCCTGATATATATGTAGATAGAAAGTTCTACTGCTCTTACGAAGCTGGTAATTTGCAACAGAAGTGTCAAAATAACTGAACTAAAAGATGCACGAGGGTCAGAGAAACTCATGTACTCAGATCGGCGGGGCCAGTCTTCGTGCCGGCCAGGCCACTGCAGTTGTGCTCTGAATGTTTGCCCGAGGGAGGTGGGGTCCCGTGCTCCGGCGGAGGCGGGGCTCCAGGAGGCTGAGGGTAGGAGGTAGGAGGCCACGTAGGGAACGGGGATGCGCCTCGGGAGAACAGCGGTGGGGGGGGGGGGGCGCCCTGCGCAGAGATGGCGGGCCGAGGGCGCGGTCCTGTGGCAGACTCCGGGTCGTCCGCTGCGAGCACGTCCTGAAGATGTTTCACCTGGAGAATGTCTCTGCCTAGAGGCGCCTGGGAAAGGTGGTTCCCCGGTGGGCGCGCGGGGTGTGTGGGGTGTGTGAGCCCAGAGTCCCCCGGGCCCGCGGGCTGGACTCCGCTCTCTCCACCTCGAGGCACGTGCGGGCTGTCAGGTGCTCCGGTCTGAGGCCGCGGAGACCCGGCTGGACTTTGACATGGCTGCTCTCTCCGTTTAGAGTGGATGGCTCACTGGAATGCGGTGTTCGATCTGGCCTGGGTCCCCGGGGAGCTGAAACTTGTAAGTGAGCTTGGGTTTCGTCGGGCCTGGGCGGACGCTGGTGGAGACCGCGCTGTTCCTTTATGCTCCTTGTTCTCGACAGGTGACGGCAGCGGGGGACCAGACCGCCAAGTTCTGGGACGTGAATGCCGGCGAGCTGGTGGGCACGTGCCGGGGCCACCAGTGCAGCCTGAAGTCGGTGGCCTTCTCGAAGTTTGAGAAAGGTGGGTTTGCCGCTCAGTCGGCCCGCCGGCCCTCACTGCTCCACGGTGGAGGAGGAGCTGGGGACAGACTGCAGAGCAGCAGAGCAGCTAAGGGGCCCCGAAGGCTGTCTGAATGGGCTCTGCGCGGGGTTTGGGGTCATTTTCCCTTTCCTCCATTTGTTTCTCGCTGAGTAAAAAAAAAAATTTTTTTTTTTTTTTTTTTTTGCAAATAGACTAGCATTCATCACAAAGAAATGACTGAATTAGTGGGCCTTTACTCTGAAATAATAATGGCGAACACCGTGGTTTCCTCTATCATCTACTTTAAAGGGGAATATTTTCATGTATTCATCTGCGCGCTCGGGAATGTTAAGTAGAGTGGCTGAGCTGGTTTGATCTCAAAAAAGGTCAGTTTTAATCTTGTGTGAATGCTGCCGCGTCACTCTCCGTTCACGCCTCTGTGGCGCTGTTTATGTGAGAGCTGACCCTGAGTTTATAAAGACAATTTAAGACCACGAATAACTGAAGGGAAATTTACTTACAGGGCATTAGAAAAAGGGAACATGGTATCTTTAGGTTCCTTTTTCAGAAACTCTGGACATTGGCTGGCTGTTCACGTGGCCTAGTGGGGAGATGCCAAGACAGACACTGGGGGCGGGGGGCTTTGTCCTGCCCGGTGTGGCATACCTGCCACCTTTCCTAGTGGCTCTGTGTTGTATTCTGTGTTTCGTGCCAGACAACTCTTGCGAAGTCATCTGTAACCCCCTGGACCTTCATTTCCTAAATGAATGAGATTAATACCTGTGCTGTTAAACTCACAAAAGCACTGTAAATGCAAAACTGAGATGAGACGTGAGTGTACTTTTCAAAAACAGGACCGTGTGAAGGCGTGGTCGACTGGTGTATGTGCACACGCGGAAGTGTTGGCCTCCGTGCTCAGCCTCGTCGGCACGGTGGCCCGCGGCGATCAGACGCAGGCGCGGAGGTCGCCTTCCCCGGACAGCTGCTGCCGGGAGCGAGGAATGTTGACTCGCAGAAGTAGAACTCCAGGGCCACTAAAGATGATTACAAACGTCTTTCTACTTCCCCGCCACAGAGGGGCCTCAGCCTGCATCTTTGCTTTCTCTTCTTCACCATAAGGACAGCCCTTCCCCCCACGCAGCTGCTTCTCAGCCTGTTTACTAGTCATCTGGGGAGGTTTTTAAAATATCAGTTAAATGTGCACATTGGGGGCCTCCCTGGCGGCGCAGCGGGTTGAGTCTCAGCACTACGAAGCTGTCCAGAGCCACTGCAGCACGAGTTCCGTCCCCGCCCAGGGACATTGGCACGTGGCGCAGCAGACCCCTCCTGTCTCCCCGCTGCTCCCCTGAGCAGTGGATTTCAGTAGATCTGCCTGTTCTGCTCCCCACTCTGTCTCTAGGGAATCTTCTCACCACCCCACACCTCTGGCCTGCACCCCAGCTTGCATGCATAAATAAATA